>CABFOV010003395.1:49673-66446 GCA_902141375.1 Timema poppense | reverse complement strand
ATCCAGCCCACTTCATTACACCCTATCCTTATTGTGATATAGGTATATCCAGCCCACCTCATTATATCCTATCCTTATTGTGTTATAGTTCTATCCATCCCAACTCATTACACCCTGTCCCTATTGTAACACTTCGGATTAATTCACTTTCTAATAATTGCTGTGATAATATTTCGGTTGCCTATAGCTTCGTGGTTGAGCGCCTATCATCACTATACAGAATAAATACCGTTTAACTAGCTGTTAATTGATCCGTGGTCGAGCACTAATTAAATCGGTATATTTATTAAATGAAAGAAAGAGAACTATTTATGGCTGTTGATTCACACACGGTTTATTCAAAGGACATCTGTTAAATACTGATACACACTCCAATTAAATTATTGATATCAATGCACACTTGTGATATTAACGTACATTATTGTAATCTGTGTTAGACTGCGAGAGCCAGTGCTAATGTGTGGGTAGGTGCTTGGGTGCGTTGCTTGGGCGACTTGTATGTGTGGTTTCTAGAGCGACTTGTATGTGTGGTTTCTAGAGCGACTTGTGTTTGGGGTTGACCTTAACCATACGCACAAGCGGCTTATATATGACATACTCCTTTCCTCTTAGTCCCCTCATCACCAGTGTAAAAACTAACTAATAGAAAGAGTCCTGGCGACAGGTGTTGTGAAGCCTAGCTTCTTATTGGTATAGGGAATTGGCGTCCTTTGCCAAATACTACGGAGTTGTTCTTTTGACAGAAAACATTATATAAAAATATATTTTACTTGTGTAATACTTTTCACATTATTTCTGATAAGCGCGTGATTCTTCATGAATGAATCATAAAAGGATACTCTACATATGTTACTTTAAAAAAATTACCTTCATCGATCAGTTTTTACATATTTTAGACTTTAAAGGGATCCAAACCAATATCAATACGCTATCTTGAGCTAGTTCTATCCAACCCACCTCATTACATCCTATTTCTTTCAGGCCCATTCTAATACTATTCTCCCATCTGCGTCTTGGTACTTACTCCCTTTGGACTCTTTCCATTAGGTAAGTCACTAAATATCTTGAACATGGTTTTTTGATTGTACCACTCGTGGAGTCAAAATTTCAAATCATTGGACCTGATAGTAATATTTTGTTAGTGATGATGCGTATTAAATTTTTATTTCACTGTCCCATGTCAAACTTGTCTACATCGGAAATTAAACTAACCTTAAATTCAAACTTATCATAATTGTGTTTTTAAAATATGTTGTGCAATGTTTAGTAAAGTGATAACACACTGCAATTGAAATTTACCTTATCATATAGCGAATGGGCTCATTAACATTAGTTGTCACCATTTTAACGTCAGTTAAATCTAGATTCTAGACCATTGTTCAAGGTAGCTAGAGTACTATGTGTAAGGATGACATAGCACTTACGGGAGACAAATGGTGACTAAATTATTTTTTTAGCCTTGAAATTCTACAGGCTACAATATCGTATTATATGTTTTTATTGTGAATCTTTGAAGTTTATAATCCAAATAATTTTGATTAGTTTTTTATTAGGTTTTTTTAAAATCTATCAGTGTATAAACGTGTAGCCTCTGTTGTCCGTAGTGTATTCATTTATAGGTAATTCATTTAAATGTAGATGTTCTAAGGTCATAGTTTGTAAGTCACCAGCTGTACATTCCTGCCTCAAAATTCTCAGTCATGTTATAAGCGATATATCCATTCATTTTTTCTTTTACTTTCTGTACCCTTTACTATTTTACTCTACACTCTTTGAAGTAAAAAATATAAATTCTTATTGTCAGCTGGAAAGCAATATGGGTATTAAATAAAATACACTTTTATAATAAATAATGCATATGCTTTTCCTTCGCTGTGTACAGTGGCAACACATGTCTCCACGGTGGGTTTGTGGCAAGAGTCCGAGTGCTTGTCACGCAGACAGGATTGAAATACTTCGGCTGAACTCAACCCTTCATGTTGAAAACCTCCCTGGTTCTAGTCAAAGATCGGCCCCACTATGGAGAAGATGGACATATAAATATTTAAAAGCCGCTGGATGAACCCGCGAAAGGAGAAAACCTTTTAATATTAACGAGGGTGACCGAAATATGGTCTAGAACTAATGGAACACATGGATGGACGTTACAAACGTTTCGATGAAGACTTGCTTGGTTGGGAGCCATGGAGCTATGGATAGAATACCAAATCGAGAAAACCTTTAGAGTAAGATGACTTGTTACAAACTTCATCCCTTACTTCTGTATATTTATTAATTATATTTCCAATTCTTCAAGCTTGTAGTTACATCTAATATATTTGTGTTTTAAACGTGTCCCATTAAATAAAAAATAAATATTTCTGAAAATTCAAACCTTAAGTTCAACTGCGGAAGTATGAAGAAGTTGGAAATGTTAAGAGTGTAAGAATAGCTGAAGATTGAAGTGTGTTTGTTTATATCTAGGCCTAACCTAACTATCCTTTCGGGTTGGCTTCCTTCACTATCATTTTACATTACTGTACAGTGTTTCTACACTGTCGTATTGTATATTTGTTTTAGGTATTGTTTAAAAAATAAAACTTGGAAACCAGGAACTTATGTATTAATGCGTCAATGCTTTTAAACTGAAATAACATGATTTGTTTCGTCCTAAAGGTCATACTCGTACATCACACATAGATTAAGTAAGAGTCTGTGATGGACGTGTGGGATCAATAACTACTTTTATATAGCCAAAACACAATCCCTAGTGAATTGGTGTGTGCATTTATGCTGAAGTTGTTATTTATTTATTATTTCCCGACCGTCTTTATTTAGATAAACACTATTAATAAATCGGATATGAGATTCATAACTAAGAGAAAAAGTGCACTAGACTGAAGAGAACTAGCTCAAGAGAGGAATAGGGTGTGATGAGGTGGATTGGATAAAACTAGCTCAAGATAGGGATAGTTCTATTCAGTGCACTTCATTACACCCTATTCCTAAAAAATATATAGTAGTTATTATTTAATACTTGGGCTCATACCGTTTCTATTAAAAGTTATTCCAAAAAGTGGAGCTATGTTGAATGTAATCTAGTACTCAGTTATCATCTACTAAGGGCCTTTTAATATCGTCTAGTAGACAATATTAGGAATCATAGTTATTTATAGATGTTTAATCGTCCTAGAGCATCTTTTAAAGATCTGGTCAATAATAAAGAAAATGAATTATAATATTTGGTCACCAAAAAATTAGGATAAAACCCATACTTCCACCTCAAGTTGAGGAAAAATAAGTTGATTACTGTGTAGTTAATTAAAAAAGCATTTTGGGGCTATCAACAAAAGATATAAAAAATAATACTTTTCAACTTGCAATAAAAAATAATCTACCTCTCTAATTTTAAATTAAAATAGAGGGTTTTGGTAAGTAATATCTCCGGAGATTTTTAGGGAGGCACCCTAAACTCTTTATAAGGATACCCCAAACCATTTATTTAGCAGGAGTTAACGGATTAACCGTCGAAAATGTAAACGCTTTCTTCGAAATTTATTAAATAAAAATAAATGGAAAATATGGTAAAGCTGCTCTTTTAACGTAGATGAAACAGGCATTGCAGTGAGGCAAAATAAAAACGAGTAAAGTGATTGCTTCAAAGTGGAAAAAAGCTGTCTCCACTTAGTCATCTACAGAAAGAGGAGCTCTGGTGACTGTTGTGACATGTATGAGAGCTACAGAAAGAGGATTTCTGGTGACTGTTGTGACATCTATGAGAGACGCGGGCATTTTTGTTCTACTCTTATTAGTTTGGCGCAGAAAAAACACGAAATAGGATTTGCTGGATGGGGCATCTCTTGACACTATTGCAGCATATCACCCTTCGTGCTGGATCCAGCGAGAAAGTTTCAGCAAATGATCTGAAGCTTTATTGATCCTAGATGATCATTATTCAAATATGAGAAACATCGAATCGATATAACTGGTGTGTGCCAATGATGTTGCCATTTTCTGTCTTTCTTCTCACACAGCTCAAAAGATGCAAACCCTGTATGTGTCTTTGATGATCCCATTTAAAACCTACTACACTCAATAAATCGAAAGTTGATCAAAGTAACATTAAAACAGAGTAACGATATATTACTAAATCTGTGAATTGATAGCTAAAGCCTGTTTAAAATCACCAACACACCAAATTGACTTAAATGGTTTTCTCAAAACAAGCCTTTTTCCACTAAACAAAAACATTTTCAATGAATATTAATTCGCAGAAGATACTAGAGAAAATTGTATCACAAGTAGTTCTTCATTTATTGGGCCGTTTTACATTAGCCCTGTTACTATAGTTAAAAAAAATTCCGCAAATGACGCCGAATCATCTCGTCGTGGAACTTATGCTCTCGTTACCGGGTCTCGGTAAAGAAATAGACTGCATCAGGACGTTCAAAGAAAAGATAAAGTGTGATCAACCACACACAAAAGGTTAAACATCAACAAAGGAACACCCTAAGCTAAGAAAGCATCTCACAAAAGGATAGTCTCTTCCTCATCTAGTTCTTTTACAGAGCGAGAGAATGAATTAGTGTAGGCCATCACTGATGACTAAAGATTAGTGCACTGTCGGACTGTTTTTTCTTTCAAGAGACAAAGGGTCACGTGTCCCCAATACAATTAATGGTGTTAAGAGAACTGTGCTGGGTATCGTGAATGTTGGGATTTCTCTATTTTCTCTGACTGTTTGAATGGCTGAAGGTTTATGTTTTGGTTTTCCATGCATCTTTTAATAATGTTTTGTATTGTAGGGTTTAAGGTTTTTAATAAAATATAGTACGTTTAAACTTTTTGTACACATTTTATGATAACGTTGTAAGTAGACAATATTGAGAGCCCCTGGTGCTCAGTTTGTCACTAACACGATTTTTAACATTTTTAAAAATGTTATATATAAAACTTTAATTTTTACAACTTTTTTAAAAATATTTACCAAGTTTCCTCACAATAATAGGTACTTTATTTTGTTTTCCTTCGACGTGTGTAGATTTATTCAAAGATTTAAAAAAAAGGTAAAGGATAGTTTTCTAATTTCCCTTAGAGAGTAATGAGATAAACTGGATATAGCTATCTCAACATAAGGATACCGTTTAATGAGGTGTGATGGGCAGGACTGTCTCAAGATGAATGGCGTACTTTTATAAGTGTGTCAATACACTTTCGAGTTATTAAGACCAAAGATTAAGTATTTTAAAGAATCTAATTATATTTCACGTTTAAAATCCAAATACACCCAAGTTTCGTATTCAATGGAATTGAATTCAAGAGCAAATCTGAAAATCAATGTTTTGAATAATTTAACTTTTGAAATAAATTGAACTCATTCATTATTTTACTTGAACATAGAAACTGGTGAATTTTGTAAAATTAATTATGACTTTAATTACTTTTTGATTGGACCCAATATCAAATAATATGCATTATTTAGCCTAATATTTGATTTCAACTTAATAACATTTAATTAATTAGTCGATAATGATTTGTTTTAAAATATGTTCAACGGATTAGTGAACCAAAATCCAAATTAGGGTTGAAATGGAAAATGTTAGGATCATGTAAGTAAATATGTTTTAATCATAATTTGAGACTTGACCAAGTAGTTCTATAGTTATAGGATTCTTTCATTTGATTTTGGATATTTTATTATATCGCCCATTGTCTCCTGTCAGTACTGAATCTAGCATTGCAAAGTTACCCCGGGGAAGGCAAAGGGTTGGCGAGGTGGAATATTTCCAATTTCTAAGGATTTGTGTAGATAAAGATTTTTAAAGGGGTATGAATTGACAATTCTAAATTGTATATCAATTTGTGACTTTCTTTGTCTTCGATAATACCACCTGTATATATGAGCAAATACATCTAGAGTCTGTTCAACATAGCTTTTTACATGAATGACAGTTTAAAAATCATATGGTTAGGTTTTGGGTGGCCAACACTTGTAAAAGGTCACCGTATTGCTATAGATGATAAGTTTTTTAATTACATGTTATATTTTACATTAAAAATAACATAAAATTAAGTTTTTTCTAACTATTTAATTCACTTTTAACCATATATTTGTATACAATCTGAAACAATAATCTAGACATAGTTAAAACAACTTATTTTTAGTTTTGTATTTTTACCTATAGTGTGTAATATAGTGCATACATTAATATCTTAATACAGGTATCGTATTTACTTGGAAAAGAAAAAATACTTGTATTTTTTTAAATATATATATATTAATTATTTTATGGTTATTTTGTCGTATTTCAAAATATTTAACTGAATAAAATATTTGTATCCACTGCGTGGCTGCACCATTGTAAAGAGCTTGTTTGCGTCATGATAAATCACACGATTTAAATTAGTCTGTCGCCTTTTTGAAGTTATATTCGTTAGAACTTTTTTGAAAGTGCTATTAATAATAAACTTTTTAAGTGTAATAGCGATAAATAACCTCAAATAAATATATAAATAATATTGGCCTAAATTACTGTGGCTAATTATAACATTCATACAATAACATATGTTTTCATGACAGCTACATAGAGACTATTTCTAGTAAATATGTGAACTGCCATCCAAGTAAGCTTGGGTGGTGAGTGCAGAGTATTAATCAGGGTTCCAAATGGTTTGACACCATTCATTTATTATTATTTAAATAAATTTGGGAAAATATTTTGTATTGAAGGAGCATAATTCCACAACATGTTAAAAATATACTTTCCATAAAATAAAATTAGAAAAAAATACATACAATAAGTATAAATGTTTGATAAATATGATCTTCAAGTAATATTCTCGACAAATTGTACGAAAATATTGTTCCTAAAAGAAATTAAGCCTATTGCTATAGGCAAACTAATAATTATAATATTATATAGACCTAAATGGTTTGAGTGTTCTAAAATGGTATATTTACCTAACATTTATAAGCTGCATTTGTATTTATTATTGCTTTAAATATATTGTATTTACCAGTATAGAAACGTTAGGCCTACTCTTAATAAGGCTTCTGAGTAAAGGTTTTAGTAAAATTATATTTAAACTAACTTCGTGGACCCCGAGCTTTTTAAGGCACCAGTCACACAATAAATTCTGATTCTACTCGGGTATACAAGGATTACTTTTTATTAAATGGTTTTTCACCCTCATGCCAAGAAAATGCGAGTATTATTCCTATAAATTCAACCACCCTTTTCCCTAACACATTAGTATAATTAGGACAAAAGCATATAACCTGAACAGGTAGTAGGACATGGTTCTAAAAACAAAATTAAAAGTCTAACGCGCTACTCTCGCAGTAGATTAAACTGCCGATGACGGAGAGATTGAGGTTCGAATTTGGGTCAGGTGTAATGGGGGTGGTTTTTCCAGAATAGTTTTCCACTCTCCCTCCACGCAAATGTGGGCACACTTCCTCTAAATATAACCGTCCTGATCCTTAAAAACGTTAGCGTAATCCGTAATTAAGCGTATAACACGAACGGGGGGGAGTAAGACGGGTGCTAAATACAGCTAGAAAAAATTAAATCAAATAAGTTTTATAATAACGATCCCTTTATGTCTCCCTTAAGAAGCTTTGTTCCAAAGAAAGTGATGTTTGTTTTACTTCTCAATTATTCTTCCGTTTGACGTACCTCGATGTTAACAAATTACATTCCCTTTATGTTTTTTTATTTTCGCTTTATCGCCATCTCAAGAAGAGGATATTTTCCGCCCTAGGTTTAGTCCTCAAAAGCCATTTTTGTGTTTCCTTTCTTTGCGGTATCTCGCACTTGTAAGCTCTCCTTACTCTTGAAGAATCCTCCCTTTCAACGTGTTTCCGCCCATTCCTTGTTCTCTCCCCTTGTTCCACCCTGATCCTCACTGTGAAGATGTGAACTCGTCACCACGAGACAATCCCCAGCCGTCTTGACGATTCAGACAGCCTCCGAGCGCACTCGAGCTAACTGAATCTAGTCGGAGACAATGGCGAGGGTAATGGACCGCGGAGCGGGCAGGAAGCCATGCCGTTAGACCCGTTGCCCGTGAAATGGGATCCAGACGTGGCAGATCAATGGTTTTTATACCACACGTGGATGTGAGCGTTTGCCTCTTGGCATCAGCAATAGCACGACAGGGCGAACGTTCGGGAAAATACGAACAACGGATATGATTACTAATACCCGCTTCGGTGGCCGCATGGTCCAAGGCAGGAGTCTTCAACCTTTTTACATCCAAGGGCTAAAGTTTATGTCGCTTGTTGCTTGCGGGCCGCAATACTCTACCCACAATATTAGGACTGAGTACATATTAAAATAATCGTATTAGCTCACTCTTAAACACTTATACTCACACTAGAGATTAGGCTTGTCTCTGTCAGGGAAAATTTTGTATTTATCATAGAGTATATCCTCTTGCTTTAGATTTCTCCTAGCCGGAGGTAGCGAAATTTGTCACGTCTACCACAGTTGTCATTTATTGGTTCAAAGTACATTTGTATAAAACGCAATAATTTTCTCGCGTAAAAAGCAAGAATAGTTTATTAAATAATGTAAAATACATAAATCGAATATATATTTATTCTATTTGCTGATTATATAATATATATTCGTATTTGACATATTTTTTCTATTGAAATAATTTTATAATTTTCATGAGCCGTGAGCCACGGCCATGGCCCCTGTTCTAATTATTTGCTCTCGCAATAAACTAGACCGCCTATTGCGGGGAAATTGGAGTTCAAGTCCTTGTGGAGAGTACAGAAAGTGGTTTCCCTAAATCTTTTCCACTCTACCTTCACCAAATGCGTGTACCCTTCCTATGAATTTATCCTTCCTCATCTCTAATTCATTAGTGTATATCAATGCGTCGTATGAGTATAATCCTAACGGGTATTACTATGCGGTGATAAGAAAAACTACTTTTATTGCTTTTAAATTCTATTATTGTTTGATACCATGTTGACAGATATAGATTATCAGATATTTATATAATAATAGTTTTAAATTAGGATTTAGAAGGAGAAGATGCTAAAGAAATTGATAGAAATTAAGTATGTTGGGAAAATACCGCAAGAGAGGCCAATAAATATATGGGAGAAGCATATAACAGAAGGAGAAGAATGGAAGCAACTAAAGAAAGAATAATGGTGGAAGGATAAAGGAAGATGGAGGAATTTCACCAAACTGATCCATCTACACGCAAGAAACAGATGGTGCTTATGAGTTTGAAAAAAAAAATCGTTCAACACTAAATATACTTTTTTTTTTCACAGCGACTCACAGTCCGTTCAGTTTTAAAGTATATGTGCGAACTATGCTAGTGTATTAATAGATTAAGAAGGTTAAATTAAGAGGTATTATTCCTTAATTGACGCGGAGATGGAGTGGAAAACCCTTTAGGGGAAAACCAACCTCAACACACCCGATTTCCCCATCATTGACAGTCCAGTATATTGATGATTGACGCCTTAGACCAACGGTTTCCAAACTATATGCTGCAGCACCCTAGGACACTACGAAATAGCTGGGTCTTAGACGGTTGGTTTTATATATTAAAAATAGGCAGTACCACGCACAAATCAGCTTGGAGCAGGAAATGAGGGTGGCAATGTTAAATCGGATTCAATGGTTTGAGAAGTTGTGCAGAGCCCAGCAGTATCACGCATGCCATTAGTAAATAAATGTGGTTATTTAGGAAGGAAATATGTATATATATGTCAATTATGTGCACAGTCCATCATCCATCATAGTAATGGTAACTGACAACTATGATCAACCAGATATACTCTCATCATCCATCGTAGTGGTTGTGGTAACTGACAACTATGATCAACCAGACATACTCTCATCATCCATCATAGTAGTGGTGGTAGTTGACCACTATGATCAACCAGACATACTCTCATACATCGTAGTGGTGGTGTTAACTGACAACTATGATCAACCAGCTATACTCTCATCATCCATCGTAGTGGTGGTGGTAACTGACAACTATGATCAACCAGACATACTCTCATCATCCATCATAGTAGTGGTGGTAACTGACAACTATGATCAACCAGATATACTCTCATCATCCATCGTAGTGGTGGTGGTAACTGACAACTATGATCAACCAGATATACTCTCATCATCCATCGTAGTGGTGGTGGTAACTGACAACTATGATCAACCAGATATACTCTCATCATCCATCGTAGTGGTGGTGGTAACTGACAACTATGATCAACCAGATATACTCTCATCATCCATCGTAGTGGTGGTGGTAACTGACAACTATGATCAACCAGATATACTCTCATCATCCATCGTAGTGGTGGTGGTAACTGACAACTATGATCAACCAGATATACTCTCATCATCCATCGTAGTGGTGGTGGTAACTGACAACTATGATCAACCAGATATACTCTCATCATCCATCGTAGTGGTGGTGGTAACTGACAACTATGATCAACCAGATATACTCTCATCATCCATCGTAGTGGTGGTGGTAACTGACAACTATGATCAACCAGATATACTCTCATCATCCATCGTAGTGGTGGTGGTAACTGACAACTATGATCAACCAGATATACTCTCATCATCCATCGTAGTGGTGGTGGTAACTGACAACTATGATCAACCAGATATACTCTCATCATCCATCGTAGTGGTGGTGGTAACTGACAACTATGATCAACCAGATATACTCTCATCATCCATCGTAGTGGTGGTGGTAACTGACAACTATGATCAACCAGATATACTCTCATCATCCATCGTAGTGGTGGTGGTAACTGACAACTATGATCAACCAGATATACTCTCATCATCCATCGTAGTGGTGGTGGTAACTGACAACTATGATCAACCAGATATACTCTCATCATCCATCGTAGTAGTGGTGGTAACTGACAACTATGATCAACCAGATATACTCTCATCATCCATCGTAGTGGTGGTGGTAACTGACAACTATGATCAACCAGCTATACTCTCATCATAAATCGTAGTAGTGGTGGTAACTGACAACTATGATCAACCAGATATACTCTCATCATCCATCGTAGTAGTGGTGGTAACTGACAACTATGATCAACCAGATATACTGTATCGTCACTTCCCCTTCACTCTAATATGTAGAGGAGGTAACGATAACTATTACAAAGTAAATGTGTAATAAAGTAGAGACTGGGAAATGTTTCATAAAAGTAAGAGAAATAAATAATTAACAATAATAGATTTATTATAAAAAAAACATAAAAAGATGATATAGGGCTACAATTGATAGCAGGAAAACAGTAATAAATGTCTGTTGAATTGATTAAGGAAAACATGTAACTCTTAGAAGTATAAAGGAAAACATTAAGTTTTAAATTGACAACTATGATAGGATTTAACAACTCCAAAAATATAAGAACTTCCCGTAACACGGGACGACACGGAACAGTCAAATGGAAGTTAAGTTGATATAGAGTATTGGATTCCAAAACAGCCGGGCTAGCGCCAGACTACCACCAGAATGGTTTAAACAGAAAACTTGATGAATTAATTACTAATAAAAAATATAACTGCAAATCCTATAGTTTTAGAGTTACTAAGCTAAATGTCGGCCAAGCTTACTAGCTTGATTTGAAATTAAGAAAGATCCCATAGACACACTAAATGATAAATGGTAAGAAAACGGTCTGTGAATTACATTAGCAGATTACTAACAATCAGGTGTCAACACAAAATTGTACTTTGGCCGGTCCTTTCCCAGTGGGTACTGCCAAATCACTCAATAGTACATTTATACCACTAGCCACTCCCTGGGGTATACATCAAATCTATTACACACTAACTTTAGACTATTGGACTAATGAGGTGCCAACAAGGGGCAAATGAAAATACTATCTGGGCGGACCCCTATACAAAACTAGCCGTGTTCTGCACTTTGCGCACCCAAAATGGTAACACAGAAAGAGGGGTACCAGCAAGAATGCTGCGAGATACTGACCTAACTAAGTCCTCAAATAAAGGCGTTAGACAACCTGCTTGTAGCTATACAAAAATGCGAATACCTGAGCATGACGTCCACGGCGTCATGGGATATTGTGAAGTCATAAGGACTTAAAACGGAGTAATGAACTTATGGAGAAGAGGACACTTAAAGCAAGGTCCTTATTACATATAAAGCTCAAAACCTCAGTATTTAAGCTATGTCATATGGATATAGGTAAAATATATAGTCAGAGTATCTGACTAAAGAAATTAAGTCAGATTGACAGAAAACCAAATTTAGTCACTCTGACTAAAATAAATAGTCTGAAGGTCTTAGAAAACACTTTAGCAGCTTCGACTATCTAAACTAAGTCAGGACAGAGAAACAAAACTTAGTCACTTTTAGGACTATGGGTCGGTTTCATAGTCAGACTTAGCATGCCTAAAGTGCGAGTCGATACTAAATACAAGACGATACCTACCTTGACCAAAATGGAATGGGCCAGTTTTGCATATGAAACTGGCCCATTCCATTCATGTTCAGGTAGGTGACGTATTTAGTATAGCAACGCACTTGAGGCGTACTAAATATGACTATTAAACTGGCCCTTAGAATACATTATAGCCGCTTCGATTAACAGAAACAAAATTAGTCTCCATGACTACTACAACAAGTCTGAAGGACTTGGATAGTGGTCAAATACTTGGTACGTCAGACGAAATTCCCTCGGCGTTGAGGCGGTGAGACTCACGACCCAAACATCAAGACCACCATTTTATTATTTAGGTGCTGGAGCAGAGGTTCCTCCTTCGAGGATATAATATGATGAACTACAGTTGAATGAACCTAGGGGTCACCTGTTATATACTCTTTTTTCTGACTCTAAATAGGATCAAATATGGGCATGTAATGAGGGAAAATTAAAGAAGATGGGGGATGGGGAGTGGAGAAAGAGTTGCCGAGGAGGTCCGCTAGGGCAGTAGTGCTCGTAGCTCGAGGCATCGAAGCAACGACAGTCAGGTCCTTCGTCAACATCGAGTGTTCAAGGATTCAGACATCTGTTAAAACTGACACACCTTCGCTTCCGCCATACTTGCAGAATATTTTGTCGAAGCATGGTGTTTGTATCTGGGAAAATCCGCTTAAAGTAAGTAGAACACAAATTGCAGAATATATCAGTTTTAATCCTCTTCTTTGGATTCCGTTATTTCAGTTTAGTATTTTGTGCAGATTACGGTTTATAGATGGAATTTTACTTGAGTGACATGCTACAATACTCTCATCATCCAGTCGCTAAAGCATATGATTTACAAGAACGTGTGTTGCACTGCTGTCGCTTTTGGACGGCAAAACTTTCGCAACAATGTGTTTTTAACTATATTTTGATTTTATAGTTTTTACATGATTTAAATACAAAATTATGAAAATAATTACTTCAATGTATATCGTCGATTAATGGTAAAAGTATGAATAACAGAGGCATATAGTTGTTTTTTTCAAATGCAATTTTTAATATTTTTTTTAGAAACATCAAAATATAGAGGAACATATGAATATAATAAATTGTTGTAGAGTAGTTAATGAGTTTAGGTCATTTCTTCTTCGGTTTTTTTGCGGTGATAAATTAAACGGACGATACGAATCTTATAAAACAAGGGGATGACACCCCCTCCCCTCTTCCCAACACAATGGTTGTAGTAACTTATCTAAATCATACTGTGATAAAAAATCTAGTTTACACACAGTACTAAAATACAATCCTATAAGCGCTAACATTTTAAAAATAAATATAAAGTAATATTATACAGAATTATGAAAAAGGGAGCGGAAATTAAAACCAACTTATTGCTCAGATGCACGAAACTCTTAAAATCTCCGGACTACTGGGTGTTTGTGTGTTAAGAACAAGCTCGGTGAGCTTACCTAGTTGTCACATTATGACTTGCACTGGTAGATCGACAGCAACAATACTTAGAGGCAACACCAATTACACATAAATAAACAAGTCAATATCAATGTATGAGGATTAGAATTAAATAAATGAAAAGAATATTATATAAAAGTTATCATTTGTTAAAGCCTTCATGTGATTTTAGGTTTAAAAAAACATTACACGGTTGTGGAGCTACAATAACTACAGTTAAAAGTTAACATAAATATACTTTAAATGTAAAAATATAAATATATGTTGAACCTTTTTATTAAATTATAAATCTGGGGCAACGTCCACTTATAAATGTTAAGAAAAACAAAAGAATTAAATGCAAATTTAAAAAGTTTATAGCCAAATCAAAAGGTATTACTATCCTAATTATTTGAATTAAAATATTGAGATCAAATAAATATAATAAATTCTTGAGACATTAAGCATATATTATTATGAGTTTAAAAAAGGACTGAAATCATGACAACAAAAGTTGACAAAAGTGAAATAACTAAAAATATAAGTTTGTTAATCTTATTATGTAGAAAAATGTTTGTTGCTGGCAGTTGATATTTCGTAGAGTAATTTAGAGTAAAAGAAGTCCGTGGACTGCTTGAAATGGGGAGGGAAACCTCTCAGATAAAAATAGACACATCTTATCCATTGAATTGGTTTTATGTTGAAAAAATCTGGGAGAAAATGAATTAAAAATTAAATTCTTCATAATACAGTTAATATTTGATAGCGTTCCTCACAAACGTTCCCAGTCTTAGTTGGGATCCAGGGATAGCTGTGTTGACACTTTAAATTTCGACTTTAACATAATTTTGATAATATTTACTCTTGTTGTAAGATTTACAAATATGGATCTATGATATCCTTACAACAAAGCCAAGATAGAGAGAGAACTTCTATCAAAATTCGAATTACTCACTTTCTCCGGAGAAAATTCCAAAAAGTTCCATACTGAAGTTGAGGAGGTGAGCTCTTAAAAAAACAGAAAGTGTTGTTTTAAAGTAATGATATTAAAATGAAAGTGTAAGAAATAATAATGGAAAAGCGAAAAGAATCTGTAAATATAATAGAATCTAAGTAAGATATTAATTTTTCTTTTTAAATTGACAGTTTACGAAATCTGAAGCTCGTGGTGTTTAAATGTCAACACAATTTCCTTTCTCTTGTTTGATCTAGTTCTCCTGATTGCCACTAGGGGCACCAGCTTGAACATAACACTGTTTGTAAATAATGTTGTCGATCTAGACGAAAATTGTAATGATTAATCAACACACACTGGCGTCCAATAAATTACCTTCCATTGTTTATTTATATATTTCCATGTCCTTTCTATTCATAGAACGTTCAGGTGCTGTGTTTGTTTTGATAAAAATAAACATTATGGAAATACGTTTTTCTTTGATAACTTTCCAAGCTCCGTGTGCTCGTATTTTAATAATATTTACACTTTAAAATATTATAAAAATATTAAGTAACCAAGGATAGGGTATGGTATGTTATATTACAGTATATATTATAAATATATAATTTTTTTAACAATGCATCATTCGGGTTGTACGCTTATGTACTAATTACGCTAATGGTATAAGGATGAGGAAGGTTTAATTAAGAGAAAATATACCCTCAGTACACCCAATCGGGGTCGAATCATGGTCTCCCCATCATCGGTAGACTAGTCTATTGCGAGAGTAGTGCCTTATACCATGCGGCCACCGAAGGAATATATAAAAGTAGTTTTATTTTTATGTTTATATTTTAATCGTGTAGTAGATTCATAAAAATCGCTCACAGGAATTGAAGAAAAAAATTAGACCCGTAAAATCTACCATCAATAAACTAGCCTTAAACTTATTTTTTTCTAAAAAAAACACAAGTATACGGTATTATTTGCCATGCCAAGCACTTCTTACGTTTGCACTTTAAACAAAAAATTTGGTGCAATTTTTGAGATAATTCAAATTTTCAAAAATCAATCCATCCTTAAACAAATGCCTACCCCATAACCAAGTATACACTGCTAATTGGGAGGTCAAACAATAGCCTATATATATTATATAATTGTTGTATTCATTTTCAAAAAAATTGGAATTTAAAACAAAAACTCATTGTCAATTACCTTTAAATTGAGGGTTAAGGTAAAAATAAAAATAAAGTCCCAAGGTATAATCACATAACAACTAAATATTAAATTTGAACAAAATCCGTCAAACTTTGAACAACCGTAGCCAGGGACAGACAGACAAACATGAAGCCTGACGGAATTGTAAAATCTCGCTATTTTGAATTTTGAGGAAAATAAAGTATAAAGCTTACTAATAATAATTTTGAGATAGAAATTGTTTCCTATTACTATACTTTCTCTTGACACGCGAAAGAAAAATTAAAATGTTTCAATAAATCCGACCCTCAACTGAGCTGCGAGGCTGTTTAACCACCGGAGGGATCAAATTTATCAATGTGTAAACAATTATTATGCAGATCAAATCTTGGGAAACTTTTGGTTTATTATATTTAATACAAATAATTACCGCTGAGAAATATTCGCGTAAACAATGTAAATGAAGATTTATAATAACTTAGTGGTAGTAAGTAGGCCCTATAAAATAATGCCCAAGCCTCGCTTGGCTCCTTGCGACGCCCTTTTTAAGTTTATTTGGTCTCTAAAATGGAGCAGAGTCCTGCATTTAACAAACAAGTTTTTTCAGAAAAGAAAGAGGGATTTATGAGTTGATCTTACTAGAGCAATAATAATGCCCTAGACGTGAATCGACTGTAGATATAAAGTTTTTGTCTTGGTTGACCTAGAATATGTTCAGAATATCAGTCAGTCCTAACATAAGAAGATGGTAGGGGGGGGGGGG
>CABFOV010003395.1:0-49627 GCA_902141375.1 Timema poppense | reverse complement strand
GGGGGGGGGGGGGTAAGAGCGGGTATCTAGAAAGTTCACTAGTATTCAAATGGATTAAGATGGACAACCATTAATGAAATGAACCATCCCTAATCACAATAATGAAGAGGATCATGTTAAGGGGGAAGATGATGGGAAAAAGAGGAATAAGAAGGTATGGAATGATAAAAGATATCAATAAAAAAAAGCTACAAAAGTATATCAAAGAAGTTTCTTAGGATCGAGGAAAATGGAAGATATCCAGTTGATACCTGTCTCAGGACAGATCCACAAGAGAACAAGAATCACAAGGTAGGAACTGAATCTTGAATTCCCTTATTCACTACAACAGTCAACATTGGTAATATTTCACACTTTTATTAAACTCTTAATTACACGCTGTCAACATTATTTTCGATGTCTTTCTCGAGTTATTTCGTTTCGTCACGTGAATAGTAATCCCACGCTGTGTTTATTTGCGTTCTGTGAACGTCAACCCTTTCCAAATTAACTCAGATTGGTTATAAAAAAAGTTTTTAATTTGTGTATAACTTCACAAAATTAAATTTTTTAAATATAATTTGAAAGTTCTTCTTAATTAGTATTCAGTTAGTTACACCGGGCATTATTACTTTTAAATATAAAAGATATTATAAAAATCAAACATAAATAAAACAACGTAACCAAAGGTCTACAGCACGTTGGAAAGGGTTAAGTGCTTCTTTTTTTAAATCACCACAGGTATATGTTCAATTTATACGCATTATTTGTTACTACTATAATGTGGTGTGGATGAGGGAGGAAGCATTTTAGAGGTGATTAACCCGCATTTGTGTGGAAGGATAGTGGGAAAACATTAAGGAAAAAACACTCTCAGTAGACTAAACTGGGATTCGAACCGTGATAGCCTCATCAATATCAGGCTGGTTTAACACGAGAGTGACGCCCCAAGACTGTTCAACCACCGGAGAATATTAAGGTAATGTTACATTACGTGTAGGTTAAGTTGAGCGTGCTCCAAACACTCGGTTGTATTTGTTTAAACTGTACACGTATTTACTGTGGTGACGTAGTTGAGAAGACAATCCTGACGAGAACTTGTGTCAGTGCTGTCTTCCTGAACTCTCTCCGGGGACGAACTACCCGTGATTACAAGTAGACTCGTGGCTCTAATTAAGTGCCATCAATTTGTCCTTCGGCCATCACAAGACGCACTAGGCACGTCGGGGCATGATGGGGGGAAATCGATGTGGGTTTTACTATTGGGGGGAGCTCAGGATGGCAAAGAGGGGGGAGGGCAGGTCACCTCATCGCTCCAACGGGAATGTTTGCTGAGGGATGTTGGGCGTGGGACGTTGAGGAGCAAGTTCAAGACCAGACTACATTATTTAAAGTTGTGCCAGTCTCATGAATATGGAGATTAGTAATATATCGTGTTAGTCGAAGTGAAACCCACAATGTAATACAATTGTCTATTTCAAAATGTTATAGCAAAAGAGCAAAGATATTATTGTAATTAAGACATTTTTAGTAATGTATGTATTAATCAAGCATTTACTTACACAAATCAAGTAAATTTATAAAATGAATCATATACGCTTATGCAAATAAATAAGTTTACTTTAAACATATTTCTATGTTGGCATTACCAAAATCAAATAATTTAATCCTCTTTAAGCAATTTAAAACTTAGAGAAGCATAGACACATTTTTAA
Source organism: Timema poppense (assembly GCA_902141375.1). Lineage (NCBI taxonomy): Eukaryota > Metazoa > Arthropoda > Insecta > Phasmatodea > Timematidae > Timema > Timema poppense. The sequence continues at coordinate 47,933 of CABFOV010003395.1, read as the reverse complement.
TAAAATATTAATAATTTTTTGCTTCCTCGTGGGGTATATGTTTAGGAACTCAATTATAGACGCTAGAGTAGCGATTATTCGGCCCTCCATATTATCCGAACCGGTTCTCTGTGTTAACAAGAGAGTTTTAAAATAAGCAAACCAGTACATATTCACTAAAAACCGTCAATGATTTATAATGTAATTCTTTGACGCTCTATTTTCACTTGTTATTCTAACTTCGTATTCGATGTTCCATTTCCAAAATAAAGTACTGTATGGTAAAGATTTTTTTTTAAATTCTCATTCAATTTTTACTGTCCCCTTACAATTATTGTATCCCTATTTTTTTTATCGCAGTCAGAAAATGAACCTATAATATTAAAACAAAGTTAAATTTTCTGTGAGAGCTAAAAAAAAAGAAGGCAGACCCATATTGAAAATTATTTACACTCTATTTCCGTATTATCTGTCTTTTTTGTTATCCGTGGACTATTAAATTTTCCCAAATATATTCCATGTTTTATTTGAAAGTGATTTTAGTAATCCATAAAAAATTATTGACATTTTTATTTAAAAGGGTGCGGAAACACTTTGTATAGGGTTTCATGGTTCATGGTAACTTTGAAATTAATTCTTATATTATTTAAAAATAAAATAAAAATGTTCAGTGCATACTTAATTACAAGTTATACTAATTTATGTGCTATATAATCATAATAAATAAAGTACCGAATACTTGAATAAATGATTTATTATTACATGAATGTAATAAATATTATTTACGACTAAATTTTAATCATTCAAGTGTAAAAACAATCGATCAATAAATCCTATTTTTATGTCAAATTCCAGGATTCATTTATTTTATTTTTTACTTTCTCTTGAAACCTTCGGAGAGAAAGTATTGTGATCGTCAAAGAATCGAACTCGATATTTTGATAAATGTTGACCTCTCGCCCCCTGAAACAAAAAAAGTTGTTTTCTCAATAACCTTAAATTTAAGCGTAGTATACTGAAGGGCTAAAAGAGAAATAAGAGATTTTAAAGAAATTCGATGTAATTATTTTTGTTAAAATTTATATCCAGACACCATTTATCACCAAACAAGGCGTAAATTCTCATTTTATCCTTAAAATGACATTGAGGGTAATCTACATGAGGGAAACTTTATAATTTTGTTAATTTCTCGCAACTATTTGACATATGAAATAACCTATCGTAGTAACGTTGTAGTAGGCCTACTAATAAATATACAGATCATTTATTTGAAATATATTTTTACAAAACCAATTTTTTTAGAGAAATAGTACTTAATTCTTGTGCCGTATTCACTATTATCGATTCCAAAGAACCAAAATTACTGTGTCAAATATGGTTTTGGTTACATCCCAGTTTTCAAAGAAGAAATATATACAGGGGTAGTGGTTTGATAGAAGATTTAAAACATGCTGATTTCAATATTTTGAAGCTTCAATACATATTCAACGGTGGTTTCAGAAAACGTTTTCGGTTGTCCGAAAGATAAAGGAGCGTCTTGCTTTGTCGTTACGATATTTAACGACCAGATATTATTAAAAAATAATGTAATCATGCCATCAAAGCATCATAGCTTTTATTTCTGTCTTAGTGATTCTTATTTGTCGCATGTTTACTATAAATAAATCAACAGGGGAACTCAAATATATAACTTAAGAGCAATATTACAAACTTACATATAAGGTCATCATTGATATGTTCCTCGTTATTCAAGATTGAATATGCTATTACTATGTATTAAATATTGGTATTACTGTAAATATAATCACTTATCTTTATGTTTATTATTCTTAGACTAAAAAGACATGTAAAGTGTAAACTCTTATTTAACGTAAGCTGATAAAATAATAATGGCATACATTTCAAAACTCCAGACGGAAATGAAAAGTGCTATTATTGTAGTTTTCCGAAGTTGTATTTTAATTAAATTATATTTTGGACTTCTGAATTTTGGTATACAAACCATATGTCGATCATTTTAAATGGGTTTCCTGCCTTTTGTTATCTTTCCGTTCAATGGCTTGTTTAATCTTCATTTTTATGATGATTTCAAAACCATTAATACAGGGTGTTCGGAAACTCATAGCCCAAACCACATATACAGCTTGTTTGAACCAAGAATAATACAAATTCCCTAAACACTTACATCCGGAAAATTATGCTAATATCATTAAATTGTGTCCAAAGTTTCGGCATACAGCGTCGGGAGAGCAAAGCTGTTCAAGCATGCCTGTACAATATGTTGCATAGTAGTTAGGTGGGTGGAACTGCACATGTAGGTGGCAAGCACGTTCTGTGATGTAGGACCGTTAATGATGACCCTCAAAACGTATTCACAATTCTAGATGGACTGGTGGGTTGTTTATTATTATATGTGGTATGTTCTACTGCCGTGCTCCAAGATGTCGAGCTGTGTATTGCCACGTGCCTAGCTCCTATGCAACCTGTTGTACATGCATGTTTGAACAGCTTTGCTCTCCTGGTGATATACACCAAAACTTTGAACACAACTTAATAGCATTAGCATAGGTTTCTTGATGTAAGCGTAGACATTTTGTATTACTTTTGGTTCAAACAAACTATATGTGCAGTTTTGGCTATGAGTTTCTGTGCACCCTGTATATTAATATTTTTTCTTTTGATGTGGTCTTTATTGTGGTAGGATAAAATAATTTTAAAATTTGTAACGACGCGCATTGATGAGAATATTTACATCGATCAAATTTTAAAGTTGGATTTAAAACCTATAGAAATATGAGCTATAACAGAACGAGTGACGTGTCAAAGAGAAGATTAATAGGAATATATCGCTTTCAACGACTTTAAATCAAAACTATGACAACTGACAGTTGAGAATTTGTTCTGTAAAATGTTGATACTGAATTGGATTGTATTTAGAAGCTTATCAGTGACACATATGTCAAAATGTGTCTACAATGTTAGCTTTGGTTTTATTTAAGTGAACTTGGATTAAAGCGGAACGTTTATTCTTAATGTTACTGTTAGTTTTCTCTGTATTACATCCAATTAAATGTTGGTTTAAATAGTTGTAATATAGATTGTAAACAATATTATATCAATAATATGGGTTGAGTTTCTCACAACTAGTATGTGTGATGAGAGTCTTGCCATATATAGGTACTAATACGTAAAATATTAGTATAAAATTAAAAGCTTCGAATAAATAATTTCAAAACGATAACCTGCAGCCAAAGCTACAACGACACGCAACTTAAATGTGTTTCCAATTATATTTATTTCATAATGAGCTTTCTCTAAAATTAATGTATTTTCTCCCTATATTACAGTTTAAAAAATATGTTTAAGTTTTAGTTTTAAAGACTAGACTTTCATAACGATTCATTTAATCATTTGTGATTAATTGTTGGTACGTGCATTATTAATGGGAGTCGCCAAAATGGGAGACACGTGTCATCGGGTTGTTTGCTATAAAGTCAAGGGGTTTTCGGGAAGTCTGACGTATGTCGCCAAGAATGAATTGATGCGTGTGATGTTGTAAGAGGGGTTAGGGTAACGGGTTGTTGTATCATCATTGGATATTCATCTTACTACACACCCCTTTTTGGGGTATGTATTAGTTACTTGTGAATAAAGTCAATGAAGATGTGTAAAATATTAATTATAAAACATTCAACTAGAAATTTTATTAAAGGTTATGAGACATTGGCTGTTTGATTAAAATTTGAATTTTTCTAGCTGTATAGTACAACGATCACTGTATACAATTTTATTTATTGCTGCAGAAAGGGCTCAACATTTTAGTGGGACTTAATTTTTATTTTAAAAATAAACTACTGTTTAGCAGGTGGCCTGGTGGTCCAGGGGTAAGGTGTCAGACTTCTATGCTGGCGGCTGGGGTTCAATCCTCGGTCCCGGCACAGATTTATCTGATTACCAAACCCTTCCTTCACCTCTGACAAGACATCTTGTGAATGTGAGGAATGCCAGGCCTCCACCGTGGTTCGGATTCCACGTTAAACTGTAGGTCCTCCATTTCATCTCACAATCACCCTACCATCACACATTAGCGTAAGTGCGTATAACCCGAACGGGTAGTAAGACGCGGTGCTAATAATAATAATAATAATAATAATAATACTGTTTGGCAATAATAATATTCTATGAACTTTTTTGAGGTATTTAAATATCTTGTTTTCATAATGTATTGAAACACTGTAACCCTAGCTGACTAAGTCTTCAAGAAGTGCGTTAGCTCTTTATTCTCTAGTTCCTGTTTCATTAAAAATAATCAAATGGTCCTAGCTAGCTTTGATAATTTTCTTATTTTTCTTGTTTTGAAAGTATTTTAAATTAGGCTTAAAATATTTACCAAACAGACTATTAGAGATTAAAACACATTTACATATGTATTTATCATTTTATATAAATATTTATATACATACATCCTTAAAATTGGGTTTATATTATTAAGATACCTTGTAATATGTATTCATTTCAAATGTATTTTTCAAATCGAAACCTAAATGGTTTAAGTTCTATTTATAAATATTATAAAAACTTTTTCGATGACCTGTATGTAAGTACCGTTCATAATATTAATAATAAGAATCAAACGCGTTGAGGTTTCGATTTGAAAAATCCATTTGAAATGAAAACATATTGCTAGTTAACTTAATAATATAATTCCAATTCTGATAATTAAAAAAAATATAGGATGAAATAGAAAAATATGTTGATAGCCTGAGCGGATATAAAGGCAGAGTGAAACTGCTTCGGTGGCCTCATTGTCTAAGGCTCTACTGTCATGTTAGACTAGACAGCCGATGAGAGGAACATCGGGTCTCGATCCCGTTCGAGCGTACTGATGGTAATCTTTCAAAAACGGGTTTTCACTCTATCTCCACGCAGATGCGGGTACACTTCCTATAAATTTGGCCTACCTGATTCCTTAAACCAATAGCGTAGTTAATATAAAAGCGTATCACCCGAACGGGTAGTAAGACACATTTCTAAAAATAAAAAAGTCATTTTATACACAACATTGGTGTATATTGAAAATTCTAAACAAAAATATTTAGCCAGTGATAAATTCTCTTGTACGATTCCTGAATGTACTTTACCTCTTAACAGAGCGTCCAGGGAAGTTAAATGTGAGGGGTTCGCTTTCCCAAAAAATAGTTACAACAATCTATGTCCTTCATTTATTTTTACGAACATAATATTTATATTAAGAGCAGGACCGGTACTTAAAGGAGGACGATAGGGTGCGATGGCACATGTCTACCATAAGCTGTTGAAAATAAAACATATTTCTCTTTGCACTCTATATATTACAGTCACGGTAAGCTAGTTAAAGTAAATGGTACGGTGCACACCACTGACTTTCACCCACTTTTATCTTAAAACAGACATTTACTAAAAACTCATAAGATTTGTGATACCAAACAATAGTTATATATATTGTTGTAGAAACATTACACCAAAGAGCATACATTAAATGGTATGAACTGTTACTTACTTACTCTATGGTACTAGGAACTAGGAACACCATTACAGAAAATTTGAGAAAAGAGACATATTATATTTGTCCACCAAAGAGCATAAGAATCAATTGATTTTCAGAGACCTGAATTAAAAAGTATATATATTTGCTTATAGATCAGAAACTATTGATTTTATAAAAATATATTTCAAATAAAAGATTTGTATCTCTAATAAATAGTACCACAACTTTACAATGATTAGTTATTTCGTATCTCAAATAGTTGCGGATAAATTATGAAAATTGGAAGATTTCCTCCGTGTAGAATATCCTCAAAGTCATTTTTATGAGAAAATGATAATTTCCATCTTATGTATACCGATAAACAGCGTCTAGATATAAAAATGAATCACAATCGTTTTAACGAGTTTCGGGAAAATCTATTTTTCTCTTTATGCCCTTCAGTAAACAACCCTTATTCTATAAACTCCTCGGGGGGACATTATGAGAACCCCAGATACCAAGTTTTATCCCAATCGGTAAAATAGTTTCGGCTCTAGCCCTAGGTACAGACAGATGGCATTGCCAAAAAACTTTTTTTGTTTTAGGGGGTCGTGAAACGTAGACATTTATCAAAATCCTTAGTTAGATTTTTTTGACGATCACAATACTTTCTCTTCAAGGTATCGTGAGGAAAAAAAACCTACAATATCAATTGATGTTTATTTCTGAAAAAATATGTATTACTTTGTAACAATACAATGCTTTGTATTGCACAATTACTCCCCACCTAACCTAATATCACTAATAAAATTGCCAAGATACATACTACCCACCCCCAGAAATAACCTCCAAAAAAACCTATAATAGTATTCTTCTCTATTATAGCCCTATCTAGCCCCAACCATTACTCAAAGCCAGCATTCAGAAAAATCCATTATAAACAGTGTAGTTAAATAACTGTTCAAAACGTACCTTCGTCCAGATCCCCTGGCTACGTCGCTGGCGAGTCAAACGCACCAATAAACAAGAGTTGGGCAACTACATCTCGGAGAACGGCTCAACGGTCTACTCAGCCCGAACATTGGAAATAAACTAGCCAATGTTTACTTGACCCCCCTCTGCCAAATCAACTGACCCTGGTTTGCCGTCTGGCGGAGGGATATGAAAATGCCACGCCGAACTTTCAAGCTTGCACATTGGTCGAGAAAGGGAAGACTGCAGAGCGACAACGACGCGTCCAATCAGCGACTTGGATAACCTACAAAGTTGTGTCAGAATGACGTCACGGACTATTTGCGCGTAACTGAGTTGGAAGTGAAAACCCCTCCCCTTTGTATCCGTGTTTCTAGGCTCATTATAAAGAGGATTGTAAATTGTATACGAATGTTCACTTTTAGCCATCACTGCTCGTCGGTCAGGTGTAGGGAGCAGGATAGATGGTTTATTGTAAAAATGTAATGAGAATGTTCAAGTTCACTTTAACTATCTTTGCTCGTCGGACAGGTGTAGGGAGAAAGATAGATTGTTTATGGTAAAAATGTAAAGTTCACGTTCACTTTGGCTATCACTACTCGTCGGTCAGATGTAGGGAGCAGGATAGATTGTTTATTGTAAATATGTAAAGTAAATGTTAACTTCACTTTAACTATCACTACTCGTAAGATTGTAAATTGTAAATATGTAGGATCATTTTAGGATTCACCGTAGAAATGTAGAAAGTTAGGGAAGAAAGTTTGAAAGTTGTTTTGCCGCTATTTAAATGTAACTGTTAGGAAATAACGTTAAATGTAGAATCTAAGAAATGAACTTTTATCCTTGTTTATGTTATGTTCGTTTTACAAGAGTTATTTAGGTCACGAAAGAGGGGCCTACATATATTAGCTAACATAATAGTTAACGTAAATGCTAATTGCGTTAGACTTAGTAATTTTTATGTTTACTTAGATAACCTTATGTTGGGATCAAGTTGATTTAACTTTAATATATATTTGTAATATATAGAATTAACGTGAAGGTTAGTTGAGTTCGGTATGTCATGAGAACATAGGTAAAACTTGTTGTTAATTTACTCTTTGAAAGACCTTAAGTCTTGTTTTTGGTTATGAGCAACCAGTCACAACGTTATGTTTGAAGGACCTTAAGTCCGACGCAAATATATCAATGTTTTCTTTCAGAATAGTAGCTATAGGATGTTTTAAAATAAGGCCGTCCTTTCCGTGTTTTTGTTAATATTTTTGGCAATAAAAGAATATTTTGTTATAAACTTTTTTCTATTTACAGTTGACATTTTCCTTGTATTGTTGCATCCTCTCTATCCTATAGTTTTAGGGGCCTTGTCTATAGGATCGGCGGAGGGTGTAATAACTTCCCTAATAATGGATATGTTTTATTTTGAACACATCTAATTTATTGTGATGACAATAATTTATGAATTAAATAATATCTGTATCATTATATATTGTAAAGGAAATTTTTTTATGCCTGAACGTTGAAAATAATTTGATGCCTCAAATATTTTTACAGCTTTCTAGAGCACTTAAACCAACTTTGATTGTTAGTAAAAAAAAAAAGTAAGAGTTAATTTCTAGTACCAAAAAGTGCTTGTAGACTTGAAACGTGTTTAGTTTTATCGGCCAACCTACTTTATGTAATAAGTAAATTGTATTTATTTCGGGTTTTTTGTGGTGTTAATAAACTATTATTGCCATGATTTAATAATGATTTACTTTTAATAAACCAATACTGTGATATTTTTGTTAAAGTGATACCTCGTACAGTTCATATATTCTGGGACTAGCTATTGCTATTGCAAATAATGTTATTTGGTTGTAAGTATTAGCCCTATGGTGTCAAACCGAAAATAGAAGATATATATATTTTACTCCAAAATGTGTTTAGTTGAAAAATATAAAATTAATTTCTCATTTTTGTGTGAATGATTGTTTTGTAGAGCTAAATCAAAGCTGACAATTATTCATAGCTAAGGGATTATTTTTGAATTTTCACAAACTCCTGCTTTTAAAAAAAATTAGTAAGATGGTAGGAATCTAATTTTCTATGCTTTTTATCACAAGGCTATCATTTATAATTTTATGTGCCAAAACTTTTTTTTAATCCTCAAGCCTTTTCATGCTTGAAAATTTTATGGAATTTTCTGAGAAACAAATGGTTAAAATTACTTTTATCATACATTATAGACATGAACAAATTGTATACTATGTTTAGCAATAAATAGCTATGTATGTAGTGTTATATAGTAAAATATTTACTGTCACAAGCATAATTCTAAGCTAGTGTATGACTGCATAATGTAATGAGCGTGAAACATGGTCTCTTACCTTAAATTTTGAAAAAAAAGGGTCCCCGTAAACAAGGTGCTTAGGAAGATATTTTGTTTAAAAAGGGATGAGGCTACTGGGGTGTGAAGGAGGTTACATAATGATAAATTATATACCCTGTACTCACTACAAAACGTTGATGGGATAATCAAACTCGTAGATTACGGTGAGCAGGACATGCAGAGCAAATGGAAGATTCTTTAACCTTTTTCAGATTATTAACAGGCAAACCCAATGGGAAGAAACCATTAGGAAGACCCAGACGCAGGTGAGATGATAACATTAGAATGTACCTGAAATATATAGGGTGTAATGAGGTGTATTGGATATAACTAGTTCAAGATAGGGATAAAATGTAATGAGGTGTACTGTATATAACTAGTTCAAGATAGGGATATGCTGTAATGAGGTGTACTGGATATAACTATCTCAAGATAGGGAAAGGGTGTAATGAGGTGGACTGGATATAACTATCTTAAAATAGGGAGAAGGTGTAATAAGGTGGACTGGATATAACTAGCTCGAGAGAGGGACAGGGTGTAATGAGGTGGACTGGATATAACTATCTTAAGATAGGGAGAAGGTGTAATGAGATGGACTGGATATAACTAGCTCTAGATAGGGAGAGGGTGTAATGAGGTGGACTGGATATAACTATATCAATATAGGGAGAAGGTGTAATGAGGTGGACAGTATATAACTATCTTAAGATAGGGAGAAGGTGTAATGAGATGGACTGGATATAACTATCTTAAGATAGGGAGAAGGTGTAATGAGGTGGACTGGATATAACTATCTTAAGATAGGGAGAAGGTGTAATGAGGTGGACTGGATATAACTATCTTAAGATAGGGAGAAGGTGTAATGAGGTGGACTGGATATAACTATCTTAAGATAGGGAGAAGGTTTAATGAGGTGGACTGGATATAACTAGCTCTAGATAGGGATAGGGTGTAATGAGGTGGACTGGATATAACTATATCAATATAGGGAGAATGTGTAAGGAGGTGGACTGTATATAACTAGCTCTAGATAGGGAGAGGGTGTAATGAGGTGGACTGGATATAACTAGCTCTAGATAGGGATAGGGTGTAATGAGGTGGACTGTATATAACTAGCTCTAGATAGGGAGAAGGTGTAATGAGGTGGACTGTATATAACTAGCTCTAGATAAGGAGAAGGTGTAAGGAGGTGGACTGTATATAACTAGCTCTAGATAGGGATAGGGTGTAATGAGGTGGACTGGATATAACTATTATCAATATAGGGAGAAGGTGTAATGAGGTGGACTGGATATAACTAGCTCTAGATAGGGATAGGGTGTAATGAGGTGGACTGGTTATAACTATATCAATATAGGGAGAAGGTGTAAGGAGGTGGACTGTATATAACTAGCTCTAGATAGGGATAGGGTGTAATGAGTTGAACTGGATAGAACTAGTTCAAGATAGGGATATGGTGTAATGAGTTAGACTGGATATAACTAGGTAAAGGTAGGGATTGGTGGCCTACTTTTGTTTTAAATATCTAATTTCAAAAGCCTCTCTGAGGAATCTTTTCAAAACCTATATACTAAGTTTCAGTCTAATCGATAAAATGATTTAGGTTATAGGCAGACAGACAGAATTGATAAATAAAAAAATGGGGTTCAGGTGGTTATGAAACTTTTATATTCATAAAAATTTCATAATTTTTTTTTAGATCACAATACTCCTCCTCTCTCTTTATGAGTGGCCATGAGAAATTAATTATCAACTTTGGATAAGTTTTAAAAAGTAAAGAGCTAACTTTCAGCTACGCCTCTACATAAGAGTGGTGGATATTAAAGTTCGAGTTTCCACGTGTTGGTCAACCTAATATGTTGTTGCGTTTCCCCTGATGTCCTCTCTTGGAACGAACAAGTGTCTCGAGTCCCTCAATTAGTTAGCTGGTCCTCCACTTCCTCTGAATACAGAGGGTCACATCGGGAATTCCCCTCACGGTGTTGCCTGTTCGTGGAAAGTGTTAGAGGGGTAAAGGACGCCCCAATCTTTTCCTGCCACACTCAACTGCTTTTACTTTCATGGAATTGGATCCTTTTACTGGAGTTCTTTTTCTAGACCAATCTTTAGAATGAGAGACGCAATCTAATTAGCTGAGATAACTAACTAAGCTCCAGGCCTGTTTAACACTGTTACTAAATGTGACTAAATCATTTTATAAAAATGTAAAGGGATTAAAAAAAATTAAAAAGGAAAAAATAAACTAATAGGTAAGTTTAATTAAAAAAAGACCACCTAGAGAAAGAAGAATAGTTCATGAAGAATTCAATGCACAAATATGACATTTTTCTTTCATCTGTCTTCTATAGTATATATAGTCAAACACACAACTAAACACCCAAATTCTAACACAAATTGAATAATATTTCAGAACTATTATCTTTATCAAACAAAATGAAAATAAAAGGGAATACACTTTACATAAACTTTATTTTTGTATGGTAAAGGCAACAATGGCAAAGTATTACTCAATTTGTGTTAAAATGTATGTTTAAATGTTTATCTGACTATCTTTACTATACTCGGTAGAATACAGAAGAAAGAAAGAATATTTAGCCTTTGTTAATTGGATTCTTACAACATTATTCCTCTTTCCCAATGTGGGTTTTCTTAATTAAATTTACACTTATTATTTTTTTATTCCTTTTTTTTATTTTTATCAAGCTTCCAGCTTGGAAATATTTATATATTTTACAAAAGTAAATTCACTATAATGAAGGGGAATCGGAAACAAATGATAGTTTAGATGTTATCCAAACCATATTGCTATGTACATACGAGTATCACATAATAATTATAAAAATATATACTACAACGGTATTTGGTTTGAATTGTATTGTAATTATTAGAGGTAAAATAATAAATAAAATAACTAAATACACAACAATACGCTTAATATATTTATCTCTTATGATCTCCTTAGCCAATAAAAGCTAAAGTTATCTTATTTCAAATTAATGTTTAGTATGGCTTATTATCACTAATACTGACTATAAAAATTTAACCACACCATTGTAAGGCTATTTGCCAAAGTACCACGTATTTCCTTATATGTTTCTAATTTGTAAATATTTTACGATTTATTATTAATTTTCGGTGGGTTAAAATGTGATTCAAAGCTCGTCCGCGGCTTGACACTCTATGGTGTCGCGCATGACAAACATAATTTATGTCCATCCAACAATAATACGGAAAGAAGGTGGTCTAGCATTGTTCAAAATAACTAAAATAACGAGTTTTGTAATATGGAAAAGCACTTACCTTTATATTGAGAACATTTTTATCCTTCTTAGAAGTTTATTGACTGTTTTCGTGGCAACCATTATTATATTAAGGCTAAATAAGCGTCTCGTAAATATAAAAGAAATAAGAAAAGAAAGTGATGTTTATCTTTAAAACTATCACGCGTTTCAATTCCGACAGATGGAAGTAAACCATTTTTAATTATTTTTTTAACCTTTTTCATATTCATTGCAATACATTTTCAGTTTTTATATTAAATTGCACATTATACTAATTTCATCCATAATCCATAGCCAACCATTTCCCTTTTATTATGATTCATAAATATTCTCTTTGGACTTGGAAAAAAAGAACGTTTTTAAATTTGATTCCTGAAACACTATTTGAAGAATTTTCGGCGTCTTAAAAACAAGGAGCCAAAGCTTTGTGGCTCCTAGATAAATTTGACTTAAATGTGGAACAATAGTTTTAAAGTGCAATTTTATTTATACACATTGAAAGCCAAGTGTCTAAGGAAAGGCTATAGACTGTTTATATCAAGAAACTGTGGATTGTGTAAAAATTAAGAAGAGGAAACAAATTCACCTCCTTTCAACTTTTATTTAATATGGACAAACTTTAATCGTAAGATATAGCCAAATCTTCAATATTTTATCTCTCCCTCTCTCTCACATAAGTAATTCAGTATTAATTTAAAACATGCAGATACTTTACCTTTTTCTTGAACCTCAATAATTATTTTATTTATGCAAAATTATTAATACAACTATTGGTTATTGATTTATTTTATTTTTTGCAAACAATACCATTTTTTTAATTGATTAATTTTGTTTTAAAATTGATGTAATAAAATATGTTTTATTTTGTAAGTTTATAATTATATTTACTCAGAATTACATAGATAGGATTGGGATGTGGATACAATGAATTGATAATAATAACCCACAAATTTTCAATAATTGTTTAGTTTCTTATTGTAGTTTAAATTAATACATTTCATTCAGAAACCCATTTTATTTAAATTGCTCATGTTATATTTTATGTATTTTCCTTCAACTCTTGTAGATAATTACACCAGGAGACGTCTAAACAACTCTTCAATTGTTAGCACGCATTCTATAGTTTTATTACTTTACATGAAGCATGGTGAGGGCTAGCAAGCATTCTATAGTTTTATTACTTTACATGAAGCATGGCGAGGGCTAGCAAGCATTCTATAGTTTTATTACTTTATATGAAGCATGGTGAGGGTTAACAAGCCTTCTATAATTTTATTACTTTACATGAAGCATGGCGAGGGCTAGCAAGCATTCTATAGTTTTATTACTTTACATGAAGCATGGCGAGGGTTAACAAGCATTCTATAATTTTATTACTTTACATGAAGCATTGTGAGGGTTAACAAGCATTCTATAATTTTATTACTTTACATGAAGCATTGCGAGGGTTAACAAGCATTCTATAGTTTTATTACTTTACATGAAGCATGGCGAGGGTTAACGAGCATTCTATAATTTTATTACTTTACATGAAGCATTGTGAGGGTTAACAAGCATTCTATAGTTTTATTACTTTACATGAAGCATTGCGAGGGTTAACAAGCATTTTATAGTTTTATTACTTTACATGAAGCATGGCGAGGGTTAACGAGCATTCTATAATTTTATTACTTTACATGAAGCATGGTGTGGGTTAACAAGCCTTCTATAATTGTATTACTTTACATGAAGCATGGCGAGGGTTAGCAAGCATTCTATAGTTTTATTACTTTATATGAAGTATGGTGAGTGTTAACAAGCATTCTATAGTTTTATTACTTTACATGAAGCACGGTGAAGGTTAACAAGCTTTCTATAATTTTATTACTTTACATGAGGCATGGAGAGGGTTAGCAAGCATTTTATAGTTTTATTACTTTACACGAAGCATGGCGAGGGCTAGCAAGCATTTTATAGTTTTATTACTTTACATGAAGCATGGTGAGGGTTAACAAGCATTCTATAGTTTTATTACTTTATATGAAGCATGGTGAGGGTTAGCAAGCATTTTATAGTTTTATTACTTTACATGAAGCATGGCGAGGGTTAGCAAGCATTCTATAGTTTTATTACTTTATATGAAGCATGGTGAGGGTTAACAAGCCTTCTATAATTTTATTACTTTACACGAAGCATGGAGAGGGTTAGCAAGCATTTTATAGTTTTATTACTTTACATTAAGCATGGCGAGGGTTAACAAGCATTTTATAGTTTTATTACTTTACATGAAGCATGGCGAGGGTTAACAAGCATTCTATAGTTTTATTACTTTACATGACGCATGGCGAGGAATTTGGCATCAAAAAGAAATCGCTCAATCTATTACCATATAGTTTGCTACAATATAAATTAAGATTAATAATTAAGTTTATTTAATATGAGTTATTACGTTATGATGTCATAATATATTTTTGAAGTATTACATAGCTACCATCCTGAACAAACTGTAATATAATGTACATGATCTCTGATTTTGTTTTCTGCCACCTCATCTTACCACGAGTATCAGGACTATTATGCATTTTGAAAATTATGCTATTGGGATAAAGATATGAAAGATAGAGAGAGTTTATAGTGAAGCTAACCCAATTTGCGTTAAGAAATATTAGAGAACCATTTAGAAAAAAACACATAATCGGTACACGTGCCTGGGATTCAAACCATGACCTCCCCGTCACCGGCAAATCTTACTAGATTAGCTTGACTTATAACTCGCGTACCCCCCGATGCGCTGGCTAGGACAAAAGTTGAAGAGATCCTCTGGGACTGAAAGTCGAGTACTCTAGGTCAGAATCTTGATGTCAGAGCACTGATCTAATATTGGTTTAGTATGATTAACCAGACACTGGTTGGAGACAGGCGTACAGAACACACACATTCCATTACTAAATTAGCCGGGGGATTGATCACAGCTGCGTGGGTGTCCCTTGCTACCTGTCGGCTCATATCACCAGGAATAATAGGAGACTAGGGGAGAGAACAGATGGATGATACATGGGAGGAACAAAGAGAGAGACAGGGGAAGGGGGATGTTCGATTAGCTAACCTAGGGAGGCATTTGAGATATACAGAATAATGTATTGGAGATAGATGTACACATTCATTTCAATTAGAAGAAAATATAGTTTTATTTGAAAAAGGTAAAGAAAAAGGTGACTTTTAACTTTAGTATACTGTACAAGCGAGTTCAAAATTTAATTTTGGTGTTTGGAAAACGATTCTACTCTCTTAATTAATAATAAATGTACTTATTGAGTTTTGTTGAGGTTTTAATAATAATAATGAATGCCTCAATAAAATTAATATGAAAGTAGTTTTGTGTAAACAATTAAAATATTGTATAATGTATCCAATAAGGTTTATGTTATAGCTAATCTTATAATAATCCAGAAAGTCTAATGGTTTTCCAAAATAAATATAAGCATCGTTAACAAGTGAATTTGTTTTAACACACTTTGTAATCAAACACTAAATAAGTTGACTACGTTTAGGCGTTAATTATTTAATTGTGAAGAAACCGTTTGGTTCACTGTTTTAGTAACTTTGGTAGTTTGGTAGCAAGTGAATAGAAAGCTCATTTTTTTAAAGGGTTTCCGATAACAAATTCTAGCGGACACCTCAACACTTTCCTTTCTTTCAAATGCTCCATAGCTGGCAATTAATGCTTTGGGTAAGTAGGTATGTTGAGATAGTGGGTGGGGGAAGGTATTAAACCTACCTACATAAGCTACAAACTCCACTTCCAACAGTTGTTCTGTTATGCAAGCCCCACTTTTCTTGGACTGGTTTCTAAGGTAGAATCTCAAGATGCGTATTCACTTGAGCATGACTTCGAACGAACAAAACAAGCCGAACACACCGAACACCCCAAACGAGCTCGAACAAATGATACACCAGAGTACTCCGAGCATTCGGACCGTTTGTAGCTCAGTTTCAAAATGGATTTGATAGCGAGAGCAGGTTCTTTCCATGTGCTGTGTGCAT
This sequence comes from Timema poppense, assembly GCA_902141375.1. Classification (NCBI taxonomy): domain Eukaryota; kingdom Metazoa; phylum Arthropoda; class Insecta; order Phasmatodea; family Timematidae; genus Timema; species Timema poppense. The sequence continues at coordinate 31,804 of CABFOV010003395.1, read as the reverse complement.
TGACTAAAAAGAATAAAAGGAGGGGCAGGAAAATGTGGATAAAGCGGCTGGTTTGTAGACGGCAAAATACATAACTTTTAAAGGGATTGGACGAGGGACATTTCTGAAATTTGACCAGAATGAGATTTTTATTAACCTTGTCGACCATAAAATTGCGAAGAAGGACACAAAGTTCCGTAAAGCAGTACCAGTTAAATATTGTTTGGCGCTAACGTTACGTTTTTTCAGCAACTGGGTACTCATTTGCAAGCTTGCAGTACCTGACAAAGATTTCAAAACAGCGTATTGGTGTTATAGTTATGGAAACTTGTGTCGCATTGGGCAAAGCACTCAAACATTGCATCACATGCATCGTGTTTTACTTTCTCGCTATTTTACAGGAAAGGAATAAATCAACCTTTTCTGAACACCTCAAACAGTCAGGACAACAACCTAATCCAATGAACAAAAGTATGAAACTAATTCACAATACCTCTAAGGACACAACAATGAACACAGCCGAAATTTTTTTTTATTCAAACTGCCTTATTAAATAACACAAATGTATTGAATGAACAAACCATTTTTGAAAATCAAATACTCATTAATACCATGAGAAAACTCCCACAAAATACCAAAATCAAAAGGACCTTCATTCCTGTCTGCACCCGCCCAGCCTTCCATAGTAGCTAAAGACCTGTTCGGGCCAGTGTCGAGAAGACTTTAACCTTTTTTAACTTCCTTTTTTACCACTCTCTTTTCCAATCCATATAGCATGTTAATTTGAAATTAAATTAAAATATATATATCTACCATCTCATTTCACAATATCTCAATACATAAAATCTTCCTGTATGTATAATATCTTTTACTTCTTATTATATTTTTCCAGAATGGTCTTCTCTCACTTTTTATATATATACACGGTAATTGTAATTCTCATATCAGTTTCCTTAATCACACAGCAGGGAATACACAATTACATAGTTTTAATATCTGACCTGAGGATGATGCCGTCGTAGCATCCAAACATGTATAAATAACGTTGCAGTACTCGCAGCAGTAACCAAGGAACAGGGAAATACAGATACGAAAGAAATTCAATTTTTATACTTATTTATTTTAATTTAATAACTTGCTCTGTCAATTCTCAAAATAATACGAAATATGCATGATCACATCATTCTTTATTTTTAAAAATACGGTTTTAAATACAATTTTGACTCAAATGTCTACAATTTTAATATGTACTAAATTTGTTTAGATGTTTGTTATAATTTCAAGATATTCCTAATTATAATATATCATAATTTGTAATTAATATTACCAATCGCTTTCAAATATCATTCAAATACTGTACATATGTATTATATTAAACATTTATGTCTTTCACGTTAATTTAATACAACTTGTACAACCTAACTTCACTAAAAATTCAATTTTATTTATAAATAGTCTTAAACGTTCCTTACTAAACATTTTAAATGTTTTTCAAAAAACTGAACATTAGGTTAAATGCATTTGTGGTCTCCGTTTAAGGGGGCGTCTAGCAATTTCCAGTTTATCCCAGGGGGCCCTTGTTTGGTGGCTTTATTGTTTTGTTGTAGTTGAATTTGAATCCATCAATTTTTCTGAAATGTTACATAAACTGATTTAATTTTTGGTCAATATTAACAATGCCCATCTAAATTTATTGTAATCCAATAGTTTGTAATGTTTTATGTAAGGTTTAACATCATTATATGGGAAAGCTTTATACGTTTTAAATCATTTTAACAATGGGGAAGTTAAATGAGCCAATGGGTGAGTAGCTATCATAAACTGTTATTTTCTTCAATATGAACTCAGTTATCGATAAGTATGGGAAACTCACAGTCTTCACTAAAAAAATTTTTTTTATTTTATCCGCATCAGTGGGCACGTAGACTAAATGTCAGGCTCATCATCTATACTGATTTGAAAGCTATGGAGAGGTCGTAACTCGAATTTTTGTTTGGTGTACTGACTATATTTTTATTAAATGGCTACCCACTTCTCCTTCCACTTGAATAGTGTTAAATCTTTTCTAAGTACTAACTTTCTTATTTATACTCCATTAGTGTAGATACATGAGAATATACAGGGTGGGTAGTGAGTGGGATGTTGAATTTTTTTATTGAAAAATTAAAAACTCATGGTACATAGATCATTAATATTTAATATTAACTCAATCTCCAAAAACGAATGTATACAGTGTTGACATGACGGTTTAATTGACTTCTCTTCCAAAAATATAAACGAATCAGGCAACGATTCTAAATTTGAAACTATTTCGTTCGATAATAATACAAAAATCACAGTTGAATATCCAGAAGATTTAGATTCTGAAACCAGTTCTAAATTAATTACCAAGTTCATTAATCCTTACTATTTTGGCAGTGCAAGTAAACCTTTTGGCAATGTTTCAAACTGTTCAAAAATTCCAAGTTATGAAAAGTGGATTCCAAAAAATGAATATTTAAATTGTTGGCTTAAGGAATGGAAAATTTCTCCTCTGCCAAAGTTGTCAATGAGGAAGAAACTATATATTGTTCGGGAAGAATCTTCAGGCGAATTGAGGGATGGCTTCAGAAAGTAAATATTTTCAAATAAATTTACAAGTGGAGAATTTAATTCAAAATTATACTATTTAATTATTACTCTTTAAAAGTCAAAATTTTCCAGGGAAAACAATAAGTGTTTTATTTTTAGCACCGCGTCTTACTACCGGACAGGTCTTGCGGAAAAACCGTACGTTTGGAAAATCAGTTTCCTCGAGAACGAGTGAAATTGTTAGAGTAATATTTTCAACACCCCTTCTAATACAATGTATTAATGTTTATTAGGTGTTACATTTTCTTATTTTATGTTGTAAAGCTGACAGTTTTCTGTTGAAATTATCAAAATTATTAATATTTCATCACTGTTAAATAAAAGAGGAGGTGTATATATAAAAATTATAACTTAATCAACATGCTTCTATTCTTGAACAAACCGTTTCCGAAAAGAAAATTGCAAAACAATAAACATTCCTGAAGAAAACCATTTGTTCCCATGGCTCTGCATTTCCACGCCGAATGGAAAGGACCAATCGTCTTAAGTGGCTTATCACTTTTCTTCGATATAAATGCGGTAGCATTTAATCTGATCTTTACCTTATTAATATTTACCCTATTAATGTAATCGAATGCAGATATACCAGATGTGGAACAAGGTGCGATGTAGAAGAAAATATAAATTAAACCCCTACTCTATTGTTCTAATTAATAAAGCATCGGTAAAAAATATAATCTCTATTTATTTTCTTATGATACATCGCTCTTTATTTGGGGAAACTAACATTAGCGGTTAGTGTTAAAAGAAAACACACATTTATCTGTGAACTGTCTTACTATTTTGTAGCGTCGTTCGTTCCCCGGCTAACGAATGGTCTGTTGTAAGCAGTACATCTGTCTTCTCGCCATTTCATAGTGTGGCAATGAACTCCGGCCTCTGACTAGACCTTCAACTCACTTCTCTGAAGTGATCAATCGTTCCTAGGAAGTGTTCCACTAAAGTGATTGCGACTTAATTCCCAAATGTCGTTCTTTGAAAACCTTTTCTAGCCACATACGGGATGTGTGAAGATACTCGTTTAAGTACAAATATAAAACAATTTAATCAGTAATGTAAAATATGCATTTACTGCATATTAAAAAGTTTAAATGATAATAGCTATAAATAATGCTTCAATTAGTATTTTGTTAAAAACGCACTTGTAAAAACTATATGTCCAAACATATATATAGATATAGATATGTATTAGATATTTATATATATATATATATATATATTTATAAATGTATAAATAAATATATATATGTTTATAAATAAATATAAATATATATATATATGTTTATAAATAAATATGTATATATTTATAAATAAATATTTTAAAAATATATATGATTAAATATATGTATATAGTTAAATAGAAAGTTTGTGTGTCTAGAATACCTACAAGATTCTTTGAAATATGATGAATAGCTAAAATTTGACAGTCAGATGGAGGTATTTACCTATACAAACATACAAATATAAAAAATGGAAATTTCAAATGGGGCTCTGAGAAATAGTGTTGGAGGTTGGGGTAAATATCGAGTAAGCCATTTTAGGTGAGTTGAAAAATTAACATTTTGAAGACGAGTAGAAGGAACCCCCTAGGTAACCAAATAAATATTCGAAATTAATTTTATAATCAGGGGTTGAATAAATGATAAGGATTGGGTCAAAATCTCCTAAATTAATATAAACAACTATTTTTCAGTTTGGTAAAAGATTAAAATTTTAAGGTAGGTATCGGTACCACCCCAAACATCTATGAAAGTCAAAACCTACTTTTAAATTTATATTTAAGTGGGAGGTACACTCTAAATTTTCAATTGAAAATTTTACAAAACAGTAGGCGAACCATTCCAAAACCTCATTTAAGTTTTTCACATTGAAGTTTCAAAACGTAGGACATTGAAATACGAAGGGGTTGAAAAGTTTCCAAAACTTCACCTAAAAAAAGTTTGTTTTTAAATTTATTGAATTCAAACCCTCACTAAATATCCGTTTTAAACCAATTTTTAAATATTTTAAAAAGAGCTCCAACTATATATACGCGGAGAGTATTCTTTTTAAACGCCAATTTTATGGGGTTTTAATTGAAACGATATAATATATGTGTTAAACGGTCGTCCACAATATATCCACGCTACAGTGTTTTGTGCGTGATTGAACAAATAACAAGAGCAAAGACAATATTTAAGTTTATATAATATCAGGATACTACAGGTGTTTCAATCATTTGTTGCTATCATGGTTCGATTAAAGTAAACACTTAAGTTTGAATAACTTTTTACAGATAAACTTAATTTAGTGTTTCTTATCTGTGACTCTCTTAGCAATTGTTATGTCCTTTTTTCTTGCTGATATCAGTTCGTTTTCTTTTATTTGAGACTCTTTTGACCTTAATTATGTAAAATTACTTGGGTTTTTTTTCTACGGCAAACATATATTTCACTGTACTGTTTCTGAAGTGATATTGCTTATGGTGAAATAAGTGCTTAATCAGATCAAGAGAAAAGAGACAAACCTATCTCGAAATCCCTGGTTTTTGAGTTGTTACACTTTTATCGCCATGAATAAGACTTGAAAATGATTACTTTAATTAAAAATCAAACTACAGAAAACTCTTTCCCACTTTTTGAAATAATATCCCCCAGGTGAGGTCAGGCAAACTTTAGCACGTCGTCTCTCACTTTACTCAATATGGATTATCTATTTTTTTTTGTTATAAAAACTACAACATTACTATCCTTATCTCTCTTTTTCTCCCATCCTGACCCGCCTCGGTGGCGTAGAAAGCTAACGCGCTAATTTCGTGTTGAGCTGGACTGCCGAGGACGGGAATAAAGAGGTTCGAATCACACTTAGGAGAACTGGGGGTGGTTTTCCCTAAATTGTTTTCCTCTCTCCCTCCACGCAAACGTGGGTTAAATTTATCTACATTCAACCTTCCCAACTCCTAGCCCATTAGCGTAATTAACAGTTAAGCCTATAACCTGAACGAATAGCGGGCCTAAGACGAGGTGCTAAATAGTATTATTATTATAAATTCCATTCTACCTTAAGGCCAATCAATGACTCAACTGTTTTTTGAAAGTGTTGGAAGCAACGACCACGGAATTAATTATTCTTTTTATCATTTTTAAATCATTTGTTCTATCTCAAACATAAATATGTCAAAAATCGTTCTAGTCTTATGCGAGCTCACGCCCAGAAAACTTTCTCCAACTGATGACGCTGATGGAACTTGAGAGCCCAAAGCCAAGCGGGTGATTTGGAGTTGATATCATGAGAATCGTACCAGACATAGTTGATTGGTATGCCTGGTAAGAGAGGGAACTATGTCAAAGATCCTGGGGGAGAAATATTTTGAGGGATGACGACAGCCCGTTATTGCATTGTTTCTAGAGTGTGCGCCGTGTGAAATAAACCATCGACCTCCATGTGTTCTACTAGCCGTAGCCTTTCGAAACAGAGCAGGCTATTATCCATTTAAATTGGCCCTACCGACAACCAACAATAAATTCAATAACAAGCGCAATCGATAGTTGAGATAAGCAAATATATTTTTCTTCTAACTCCATCTGAGTGTGAATAATTCAATTCTTTTTGTAGAATATATTTAACTGTAAGTAAGGGTCATGTGAGGTTTCAAAAGAATATATTTAACTCTAAAGAATGTGCGATGTTTCAAAACTATAAAGAATATTCAAAATTTCTAAATATTAATTCTAATATAAAATCGCCCTTGCTTTGACCTCGACAGCGACAATAATCTTTGCATGATCGAAACATTTCGAAGAAAGAAGAACATTTCTATATATTCTTAACCTATTTGAGATATCTCGCTAAATACATTTTTCAAAATATATTCATTTTTAGAACAGCAATTAAACAGTATTTAACCATCAAATAGAGATTAGATAACATTTATAAATTATTCAAATGTCAGCATAAAAGATTGCACTGTGGGAGATTGATAAACCGTTAAGGAAAAAAATCCTTGGTACACTCAAATAGGATTCTAATCCTGACTTTACTTCATTTACATTTTATTTGAACACGAACCCAAAAAAGATAATTTTACCATTCTGTCCATCCCCATGTCTGTCTTTCTGTCTTATCATTATGTTTGTCCCTGGCCACGGATCCAAAACAGTTTTATGGGTTTTGTTAAAAGTTTATATTTTATAGGGCTAAACAAGAGATACTTTTTTTTTTACTTTCTCTCGACACCTCGGAGAGAAAGTATTGAGATCATAAAAATATCGAACTCAAGATTTTGATCTATGTCGACGTTTCATTGACCCTTGAAATAAAAAATTATGTTTTCGCAATGCCGTCTGTCTGTCCATCCGTCTGTCTATCTGTACCTCAGAATATAATCGAAAATATCTTATCGATTGGGCTAAAACTTGATGTCTGGGGCTTTCATGAGGTCCTTAAGGGGTTTTTAGAGTTAAATATCTAACCATGGAGTTAAGTGTAGTTTAATGATGGACAAAAAGAGAAAAATTGATTTCTAGAAATTCTCTATAACGATTTTTTTAGCTTTTATTATTATTATTATTATTATTATTATTAGCACCGCGTCTTACTATCCGTTCGGTTTGCACGCACTTACGCTAATGTGTAATGGTAGAGTGATTGTGAGATGAAATGGAGGACCTACATTTTAACGTGGGATCCGAACCACGGTGGAGGCCTGGCATTCCACAAATTCACAAGTTGTGATTAATACACGTCTTTTCAGAGGTGAAGGAAGGGTTTGGTAATCGGATAAATCTGTGCCGGGACCGAGGATTGAACCCTGGACCCCCAGCACAGAAGTCCGACACCTTACCCCTAGACCGCCAGGTCACCTTTTTAGATTTTAAATCTGGATATTGTTTATCTTAATAAACAAGTTGTAAATTCTCATTTTCTCAACAACAACAAAAATGAATTTTAGAGTTCTTAACGTGTAGGAAATTTTTCAATTTTCATGATTTTTTCGCAACTATTTGAGATACACAATAACTTATCGTTGTAAAGTTGTACTACTATTAAAGATCAAAATCCTTTATTTGAAATATATTTTTACAAAACCAATAATTTCTGATCTATAAGAAAATATATAATCTTTTAAATTCATGTTTTTGAAGATTAATTTGATTCTTATGCTCCTTGGCGGACAAAGATGTTTCTCTTTTCTCAATGTTTCTACAACAATGTATAGACCTATAATTTCGTTCCACTAAGCTTACAAGTTTTTAATAATGTATATTTTAAGATTAAATCTGGAGAAATTCTGTGCGATGCACCTTAGATACCATTTACTATCGCAACCCTTCTATTAGATGCATTTATTTATTATTATTTAGCATCGAATATTACTAACCATTCGGGTTATATGCTTAATTACTATTATTACGCTAATGGATTAGGAATTGGGAAGGCTTAACTTAGTGGAAATGAATCTGCATTAGCGTGGAGGGAGAGTGGAAAACCATTCAGGGAAACCACCCCCAGTTCACCCGACCGAGATTCGAATCTCGATCTCCCCATCCTTGGAAATCTAATTTAACTGGGTAGTTTACTGATGAGTTTTTTTTTACTTTTAAATTTTTAGAAAATGAATTTAACGAATTTGTTTACAATACATAACTATAATTTGATTGGCATGACAAATATAATTGATTTTCGGACAAAAATTTGTTAAGGATATTTTCGAAAATTCTAAATATTTCGAAAATAGCTTTAACGATTTTGTTCAAAATGTATAGCTAGAGATGGTGTGCTGTGACGAATACAAAGTGTAATTTTTGTGGGTAAAAGCTCATTTATGGGTAGTTTACAAATGACAGTTTTTCAAAAACTTGTAATATTTTACATATGGCTCTTATAATTTAGTTCCAAATGGATATCTTAATAGGAGTTGACATAAGGTCACATAGTAAGTAACACAGTGTAATTTTTGGCAAGTAAACATTATTTATGAAGGGGGGAGGGGTTCTCTGATGACTGATTTTTCAAAAACTTGAAATAGTATTTTATAAAAATGTCCCTAATGATTTGGTTACGTTGGGTATCTTGGGAGTGTTTGACATGAACATGACAAATAAAAATGTATGCTTGTTTTACAGGAAGGGGTAGGGGGGTAATTTATCCGTGGTTAGTTCACTGAAGACTGTTTTAATTTAATTTGAATATTTAAAAAAAATAGTGATTTGGTTCAAAATTTGTATCGAGAGACTATATTATATTATCCATAATAATGTATCTTTATTTATCTAAAATATAATAGATTGATGGTAATTTACTTAAGACTCTATTTATAGAAGATTTGATTTTTTAATGAGATTAAAATAGATTCAAAATAGGAATTTGGAAACAGTATTTCATGATAAATAAGAATAATTTTATAGTTTTCTAAATAAAAAATAATTTTGTGGTCTTTTACAAAGAACTTATTTTTGAACATTGTAATTTTGTCAAACATATTTGAACAATTTGGTATAAAATTTATATACAAAGAGTGATTTTTATGATTAACAAGATGATGTGTTTGTTTTGTATTAGATACTTCTTAAAATTAGTTTACTCAAAACGTATATTTAAAGATTATCTTCAAATTCATTGATACACAATATGAGAAAGTTCGCGTGATTGTGTCGTTCCATTTATTTTATCAATTATATTTTAAGCTGTCTAGAGATCCCAAATTGGATTCTTGTCAAAATCAAATACCGTATCAATTATTAAAATAAAGGGCAATTGGGTTTAATGGATAAAAACTCTACCTTAATGTTACCTACGTTGTTAGAAAGAATATGGCAATAGCTCAGACGGGCAGTAGGATGTCGAGCACAAACTAAAGTTTAAGTTGTTTTTCGTAGAGCGTCAGAAAGTTATCTTTAAGTTACAGAGGCAGGTTAACTCTTGAGCAAATTAAGGGTCATAACGACAAAAACAAATTGTGTGCGTACGTGATGTACTGTACATAAATGATAATAGTTTCGTATTTGATAATGGCAGTAGTACCCAGCGTTGTCTTGGGTAACTAGTGGCACAACGTTCGTGACAGAAACACACATTTTTAATTTTATTAAATGGTGACCTGGAGGTCTAGGGGTAAGGTGTTAGACTTCTGTGCTGGAGGTCCGGGGCTCAACTCTCGGTTCCGCCACAGATTTATCTGATTGCCAAACCCTTCCTTCACCTCTGACAAGACGTGTATTAATCACAACTTGTAAATGTGTGGAATGCCAGGCCTCCGCCGTGGTTTGGATCCCACGTTAAACTGTAGGTCCTCCATTTCATCTCATAATCACTCTACCATTTACACATTAGTGTAAGGGCGTATAACCCAAACGGGTAGTAAGACGTGGTGCTAATAATAATAATAATGTTATTAGCATATATATGTTACCTTTAACGTAATAAGTTAGTTACTCTGCATAATGACCGGTTATTTTCGAAAGAAACCGAGATTAGTGGTTAATGTGATTAAATACATTAAGTTTATTATTTTAACTGGCTATTTTACATAAAACAAAACAAGTTTGGCTTAAGTTATAAATTATTTAACCTTCTGAAGGTTAGGTTAGGTTGGGTTAGTTTAGTTTAAACAAACATATTCTATACAACACGCCCGCACTCAATAAAAGATGTATCTCAATTGATAAGCAAAACAGACGCCACGTATGATTCAGACAGGGATTCAGGTTCAAACTTGCACAAACGTGAGATTTATCACTTTAACCAGAAGGTACTGGTTATTATACATAACATACGGCTAATAACATGAGTCATCTAATTAACAGTAACACTATACAAGTTAGGATGAGATCTTAATATAAAGCTAAAAGATAAGATATTATTATTTTAATTTGATTTACTTAACATGCACTTTATGACCTGATCATTACATGACTTATAAACTAACTTTGATCCAGAAAATACACAACGTCCAGACCCCAGCCATTTATTCTTCATTGTTAAAGAAGAACCCCATATATTTTGATCGATGATAATCTTTTTGTATGTGTTAGTGATCAAACCCGGGACCATAAGCTCAGTATTTACACCAACTGCCAACTGAGTTAAGTTAATCGGACACGCTAAGGATTTTTTTTAAAAAAAGGACAAAACGTTCCACTCATAGTGTGCCCGAACTTTGTTTTCTCGCCTCGCTAGTTCTGATGCCAAACAGAATTCAGTCCACTATTACTGAGGGGCGGTTTAGTTGGATACGAAACATCGAACCATAAAGCAGCCGAGTCGCTTCCTCGTAAAAAAACAACCAAGTCAATTGATCCACCTGTACTGCAGTGTATCCGACGTGCAGGAGCACTCTAATGGTTGGTACATTTCAGCAGGGGATATATATATATTTGTGTGCGGTGTACCAGGAGTCCAACATACTTAAGGAGGTTCACGAAGTGGTTAGCTCCAGTTGGACAAACAATGAATACATATAGAAGTAGCTCATCACCCGCTAAGGTGGCCGCGTGATCTAACGCGCTAGTCTCGCAGTAGACTATACCGACTATGACGGGGAGATCGAGGTTCGAATAACGGTCGGGTGCACTGAGCTTGGTTTATTTCAAAAAATAGTCTTCTACTCTCCCTCCACGCAATCTCGGGTGCACTTCCTCTGAATATAGCCTTCCTAAACCCTAAAAACATTAGCGCAATTAGTAGACTAAATAATCCGAAGGTGTATTTAGATGCGGTGCTATAAATATAATATATTTGATAACTAATTAAGAACTATACTCGCAATGGTGGTCATGAATACTAAGGCGCTAGGCTCTCATTACGCTTACTCATCGTTGAGGCCTCCAGCCGGCATGCAGCCTTCCTTATCACTAATATAGGTTGGCCGAATTAGTTTGTGTAGTGCTGTTGATATCATTAGTGTTGTTGGTGTCTGGTGTAGGGCTGATGGGATTGTTGGTGTTGGTATAATGTTGTTGTCTTGTTTATAGTTATTTAGATTATTTATGTTTGTGTTTTATGAAGAGTTGTTAGGATTGTGGTATGTATTGCATGCTGGGGGATATTTTTGTTATAATTTGTGTTGTTGGTGTGCTGTGTTTATGTTAAGGCGTCAAATTATATTATGTTTGTATTGTATTATTAGTGTGTATTTTATTATTAGTATGTGTGTAATATTAGTGTGTATTGTTTTATTAGTATGTGGTGTAATATTAGTTTGTGGTGTGATATTAGTGTGTATTGTGTTGTTGTTTTGGACTGTGGGGTGTTCGTTGTTGTGGGGTGTGTTAGTGTGGTGTTTTTCCTTTATCCAGCCTGCTGCTTTCAATGAGGCCCACGTTACCTAATGGAATTTGAGTTATCGAACCCTCGACTAGGGCATCGGAATAGCTACCATTACATTTTTCGTATCTGCTAGTTACTGTTCCCCATAACACATTAATAAATTGTCACCAGAAATATGTACAATAAAAAATATGTATAAATACACGTGAAATATTATTTTTACACTAACAGAGTTTCTATAGGAAGCTTACACACTTTACAAGAACACGAGTAAGCTATGTCGATGGAAGTATCACGGTATATCCTATATATTTGAGCGAGAGTACATTGGCAACTGGAACTAGGGACCGAATATAGACTGCTCAGTGTAAGACAGGACCAAGAGCATTTCAAATAATATTATTCTCGTATGTTATACTGAGAGATTAAAAGAAGACACAATGACAATATTTTGATTGAGAGCCATTGCACTTCCTAAAGTGAATAGAAACAATATAATGGTTGATTTTGTGTTATAGTTGTACTTTTTCAAAAGATAGCTCATGATCATTGTAGTTAGTTGATTCTTGCTTAGCGGATTCTGGATGATATGTAAAGTGGTGATATGCCACAGGATCTGATAGAGCTTCCCACAGCCATCAAAAGCGAACATAGGGAGGTGGAGAATGGAGGAATAGCAATATGATGTAATAACACAAGATGAGAGAAAGGCGAGATAAAAGAAAGTTTGGATACGGTCCAATCCATACAGAGTGGAATGATGAGGAAATGAATAGGAGACGTTGAGTTTCTCGTCAAAGTAACATTTCATGAAATAGCTATTCGTTAGAGCAAGTAGAAAAGAGATTGTGAGAAGATTGGAATGGTGGTGGCTCCAGAGTGGAATTTAAAATTATTTAAATGGATTTGCTTCATGATTTTTATATGTAAGGTCTGTTCTAGTATTTTTTAACTATTTATTTCGCTTTATAGTTGGTATTTTTATCCTATTTACAGTCGTAGGAGGGGAATTTTATTTTTAAAAAAATCTTACAGGGGTCGAAATAATTTAGTTAATTATTTAAATTAATTGAAAACTAACTGTAAATAACTTAATTTGATTAACTTTCAAGCTTAAAGGTTTATAAATTAAGTATTTAAAAAAATATAACAGCATTTTAAAAACCAAATTTAAAATATCTTCGATAAAAATTAGTAATATATAAGTTGATTTTATTTAAATGTTATGTATCTTCGGATATTTATATAAAACCTTTAGAAACTAATATTTGAATTTCACACAAAACATTTTTATAATAGCATTATATTATGAATGTAGTGTCTAAAGATTCTAGAATTGGTATGATTTAATGATTTGTATATTAAATCAAAATCTAATCTCAATTAATAATAGATGTTTTTAAATGATGCTCAGGAAAAGATATAATTTGAAAAGCTTAAATTGATTAGAATTATTGAGTAAGTTACTAAGAAACACAGAGCTATAACATTTGAGGATTTGCGCTGTCAATTTGCCGACATTATAATATATTTTTTGCCTCAATAATAATGATAATAAATTGTATTGTTAGATAATATGCATTTTTAAGTACTGTTTATTAAATTGGTAGTTTAAGCCTGCATGGTTTCCCTTCTAGTTACTAGTGTGTTCCTTCTACATTATCTTGCCATCTCATTCATTAATTTTAATAAAGGTTTTATTTATATTAGCTTCTATGCAAAGAATATAAAAATAATAAGTACATAAATAAATGTTTGTGAAATACGTTTATTATAAATTTGATTAATATTAGGGCCTTTAAACTTTGAATTTTCAAGATGATGTGTGTTGATATTTTTGTATAGAATCCTATTAAAATTGACGAATACCATTTTATGAAACAAATTAATCTTGAAATCGCATTTACAAGCTTAATATTGGCTAAATTTTAAAGTTGGTCAGTGCTTACAAGTTTTTTTATTCATTTACATAAACACAAAATTGTATCACAAAGCTTTAAGCTGAGAATTTCAAAACGTCTACCGGTGCGTATATATTACATAGGTAGGTAGGGGTACATATTTCATAAGTGTAAAAGAATTGAATAGTTAACAAAAATAGATCTATTATAAAAATAACAAAAATGGTGATGTGGGGCTATAATAGATAATGATAGGACGTAACAACTCTACAAACATAGAAACTACCCGTAGCACGGGAAAAGAACTTGTCCAAGGCGACACGGCAACAGTCAACTGGAAGTTAAGTTGATAGTGGGTATAGGATTGCAAGACAGCTGGGCTAACACCAGACTTCCACCAGAAAGGTCTAAAAAGATAACATGGAGAGTTAGCAACATATAAAGCAAACCGGTTAATCCTATAGTTTTAGAATTACCAAGTTACGTGTCGGACAAGCTACTTAGCTTGGCCAGACAAAGGAACGATATCCAAAATAATAAGCGGTTAGATGACCGTAGTTCAGTTACACTAGTCGATTACTAGCAAACAGGTGTTCATACAAAATTGTACTTTGGCCGGTCCTTTCCCAGTGGGTACTGACAGAGCACTCAATAGTACATTTATACCACTACCCACATCCTGGGGTATACATCAAATCTAGTACACACTAACTTTAAATACTTGTACTAATGGGGTGGCAACAAGGGGCAAATGAAAATACTATCTGTGTGGGCCACTATACAACACAAGCCGTATTCAGCATTTTTCCCACCCAAAATAGTAGCACAGAAAGAGGGGGGCCAACAAGAATGCTGCGAAATACTGATTTAACTAGGTCCTCAAATAAAGGCGTTAGACAACCTACTTGTAGTCATACAAAATTTGAACACGTGAATATGACGTTCACGGCGCAATGACATATAGTGAAGTCATGTGGACTTAAAACGAAATAAAGAACTCATGGAGAAGAGAAGGCTTAAATTATGCTCCTAAGTAAGCATAGTCATATAGACTAACTCAAGTCTGAGGACTTGGAAACATAATTGTCATTCCGACAAACTAAACGAAGGACATAGAAAAGTGAATATTGTTTTAAGGACTATCTCAACAAGTCTGAAGGACTTGGAAATTTAATGAATACTTGGATTTATAAAGAAGCTTCCTTCGGCGTCGAGGTGGTGACACCCATGTCCCAACCATCGTGGTCAGCAGTAGTGGCGGCTCATAGCTAAAATTAGTGGGGGTGCTGCTAACACAGGAAGCAAAACAGTGCATTTTTTACTTCACAGCCGCAAAACCAACTTTTCCGTTGATGCCATTCAGAATTAGAACTACGAATATATTTCTTGTTGTTGCTTTTGCCTGGCTGAGATATTAGAGTATCAGGTGTTGAACGACCTCTTTTCTTAACTGTAACTTTCTCATAAAGAGAAAGTTGTGAAAACTTAAGATGTTGAAGTTCACTTACAGTCACAGAACTTATTTATTGGGGATGCAAGGCCATGGTTTTCTGTTAAATAAAAGAACCGAAAAAAAAATAGAATAGTTGGAAGCTGAATAATAATCTAATTCTTCACTCTTCTACACTTTATATCATTTAAGAATATGGTACACGGTTTTTAAGCACAAAACACGCTGAATAAAAATCTTCCTTCCACCATCACGCCAGAGCCGGCACTGCGAGAGCAACAGTGCTCTCTCTACCTGGCAATCCCACCTTCCTCCCTACACCCTCCTGTGTGTGTATGCGCACAACAGTCAAACACCATGTCGCTGGCACTGTGAAACGCACAGTTCCATACAAAGATTTTTGTATATTTTTCATAAACTGGGGGATGGCTATAGAAGTACTGACATTAAGCTTAAGGAATATAATGTACTACAAAAATAAAGAACGAATTAAAGAAAAAATGACTCATTATATTAAACTTTATCGATAAAATCAAGTGGAAATAGGGGGTACTGCAGTTCCGCAGTGCCTATACATGAGCCGCCACTGGTCAGCAGTATCTTCTTCAGGTTCTGGAGCAGAGGTTCCTCCTTCGAGGATATCCAAAGATGAAATACGATTTGTGAACTTAAGGATTGCCCATTATATACTCTTTTCCTGACTAGCAAATTTGTTATGTAAACAAGGAAAAGGGGAAGGCAAGGGGGAGGATTTAGATCAGTGGAGAAAGAAGGTGCCATGGAAGTCCGCTAGGGGAGTAGTGCCCGTTGCTCGTGGTATTGTACCAGCGATATGCAGGTCTTCCTTCAATATTGAGTTCAAGGGGTTAGACGTTCGTTGAAACTTTCACGTCTTCTACTCCGCCATACTTGCAGGACAGTTGGTAAAAAGAATGGTAATCGAATCCGGGAACATCCATGTAATGTGAGTAGAACACAAATGATATTATTGCAGAATATATCAATTTTAATTCTCTTCTTCGGATTCCTTTATATTATTTTAGCATTTGGTGCAGATTATAGTTTGTAGATGTCATTTGAATTAATACAATACACAAATAATGAAAAGTCTGTTATATGATAAAATGTTTTGAAAATAAGACTAGGGTGTTTTTCTCGAATAAAAACATTGATTAATGAAAGAGAGCTAATTGTAAGGATAATACAGGGAACCTTGACCATAATGTACGTGGGCAGGTTAAGCCTATTAAAAATTAATTATCTTGAAATAAATTACTTTGTGCTTGGGGTGCAAACTGACCCAAATAACTCCTGATTCGTTATTATTTCAGGACTATTAAGTACTACCTCCTTCGGAGGCCGTATGGTCTAATGTGTCACCCGTTAGACTAGGCTGCCGAAGACAGGGAGATTGGGGTTAGATTCCTGGTCGGGTTTAATGAGTTGGTTTTTTTTTTATGTTTTTCCACTCTTTCTCCATAAACTGTGAGTACATTTCTTCTAAATTCAACACTTATTGCATTAGTGTAATTAGTAAAAATGGGTATACCCTGAACAGTTATAAAGATTGTGAGAATTTCCAATAATCCTTTAGCTAATTTTTTTTAGTTATTTTTAATCTCCCGTAATTTAAATATATTAGTTTAGTTATTCAATAAAACCTTTTTATGTATATTCGTGGGATGGGACTAATGGCCGCCTAGACAGCACGTTAGTTTTAATTTCTATTACCCGGGGATATTAACTATTCAAGGTGATTCCCTAGTAGCGTAAATCTTTGGAAAACAAAAAGTATCCGAAATTTAATATTATATTAATCTTTGTATTGTTTTATTACGTACCTTGTTTTGTAGTCATTTTCCCTTGTTGGTATTTTCACTCAGCTTATTTTCTATTATTAAAAACCTCCTTTATGAGACCCATCGAGATTAGTCGAATAGTTCACGAACCCACCACACGAACGTGCTACTAGGAGAGCGTTTCTGCCGCGCGATGGGGGAGAGAGAAAGAAGATGAATTTTTATGTCTTGTATTTTTATTTTTGTTTTGGTGAGCAACTTTTTCGGACGTGGAGGATAGCCACACATATTTTGTAATTGTTTTATGGATTCGAATTTTTTGTTGGTAGTTTTAAGAGTTTTTTATAATTTGGTATTTGGTTGTAAAAAGCTAATTTGTAAAAATCAATATTTTTGAAGGAATATTGCGGCCAATTTTGGTCAACTTTGGCAAGATTCTGGGAAGAGGCGGGAAGATTCCTTAAAAAAGAGCGGTATTGGGGTGAAAGTGACGGAGGTTCAGAGTAATTTTTTTGGAAAAGTACTCTCGATTAGTGAAGTTACTCATGAAAGAACTAACACCTTATAAAGTCAGGGCGTATTCTGTGTGTTATCAGCTACAGACGAGGAGAAATTCCATCTGGCATAGTCCTGTGTCGCATGTACATGGTGAGCCCGTCCCACCTGGCATAGTCCTGTGTCGCATGTACATGGTGAGCCCGTCCCACCTGGCATAGTCCTGTGTGGCATGTACATGGTGAGCCCGTCCTATCTGGCATAACCCTGTGTAGCATGTACATGGTGAGCCCGTCCCATCTGGCACTGTCCTGTGTGGCATGTACATGGTGAGCCCGTCCCATCTGGCACTGTCCTGTGTGGCATGTACATGGTGAGCCCGTCCCACCTGGCATAGTCCTGTGTGGCATGTACATGGTGAGCCCGTCCCATCTGGCATAGTCCTGTGTGGCATGTACATGGTGAGCCCGTCCCATCTGGCATAGTCCTGTGTGGCATGTACATGGTGAGCCCGTCCCACCTGGCATAGTCCTGTGTGGCATGTACATGGTGAGCCCGTCCTATCTGGCATAGTCCTGTGTGGCATGTACATGGTGAGCCCGTCCCACCTGGCATAGTCCTGTGTCGCATGTACATGGTGAGCCCGTCCCATCTGGCATAGTCCTGTGTCGCATGTACATGGTGAGCCCGTCCTATCTGGCATAGTCCTGTGTGGCATGTACATGGTGAGCCCGTCCCACCTGGCATAGTCCTGTGTCGCATGTACATGGTGAGCCCGTCCTATCTGGCATAGTCCTGTGTCGCATGTACATGTTGAGCCCGTCCCACCTGGCATAGTCCTGTGTCGCATGTACATGGTGAGCCCGTCCTATCTGGCATAGTCCTGTGTCGCATGTACATGTTGAGCCCGTCCCACCTGGCATAGTCCTGTGTCGCATGTACATGGTGAGCCCGTCCTATCTGGCATAGTCCTGTGTCGCATGTACATGGTGAGCCCGTCCTATCTGGCATAGTCCTGTGTCGCATGTACATGTTGAGCCCGTCCCACCTGGCATAGTCCTGTGTCGCATGTACATGGTGAGCCCGTCCTATCTGGCATAGTCCTGTGTCGCATGTACATGGTGAGCCCGTCCTATCTGGCATAGTCCTGTGTGGCATGTACATGTTGAGCCCGTCCCACCTGGCATAGTCCTGTGTCGCATGTACATGGTGAGCCCGTCCTATCTGGCATAGTCCTGTGTCGCATGTACATGGTGAGCCCGTCCTATCTGGCATAGTCCTGTGTGGCATGTACATGTTGAGCCCGTCCCACCTGGCATAGTCCTGTGTCGCATGTACATGGTGAGCCCGTCCTATCTGGCATAGTCCTGTGTCGCATGTACATGGTGAGCCCGTCCTATCTGGCATAGTCCTGTGTGGCATGTACATGTTGAGCCCGTCCCACCTGGCATAGTCCTGTGTCGCATGTACATGGTGAGCCCGTCCTATCTGGCATAGTCCTGTGTCGCATGTACATGGTGAGCCCGTCCTATCTGGCATAGTCCTGTGTGGCATGTACATGTTGAGCCCGTCCCACCTGGCATAGTCCTGTGTCGCATGTACATGGTGAGCCCGTCCTATCTGGCATAGTCCTGTGTCGCATGTACATGGTGAGCCCGTCCTATCTGGCATAGTCCTGTGTGGCATGTACATGTTGAGCCCGTCCCACCTGGCATAGTCCTGTGTCGCATGTACATGGTGAGCCCGTCCTATCTGGCATAGTCCTGTGTCGCATGTACATGGTGAGCCCGTCCTATCTGGCATAGTCCTGTGTGGCATGTACATGTTGAGCCCGTCCCACCTGGCATAGTCCTGTGTCGCATGTACATGGTGAGCCCGTCCTATCTGGCATAGTCCTGTGTCGCATGTACATGGTGAGCCCGTCCTATCTGGCATAGTCCTGTGTGGCATGTACATGTTGAGCCCGTCCCACCTGGCATAGTCCTGTGTCGCATGTACATGGTGAGCCCGTCCTATCTGGCATAGTCCTGTGTCGCATGTACATGGTGAGCCCGTCCTATCTGGCATAGTCCTGTGTCGCATGTACATGGTGAGCCCGTCCCACCTGGCATAGTCCTGTGTCGCATGTACATGGTGAGCCCGTCCCATCTGGCATAGTCCTGTGTAGCATGTACATGGTGAGCCCGTCCCACCTGGCATAGTCCTGTGTGGCATGTACATGGTGAGCCCGTCCCACCTGGCATAGTCCTGTGTGGCATGTACATGGTGAGCCCGTCCCACCTGGCATAGTCCTGTGTGGCATGTACATGGTGAGCCCGTCCCACCTGGCATAGTCCTGTGTGGGATGTACATGGTGAGCCCGTCCCACCTGGCATAGTCATGTGTCGCATGTACATGGTGAGCCCGTCCCATCTACGGGAATAATAAAACTTACAAGCTTTTCCAGGACTACACCTTCTAAGTTATCATTCATTTTCCAGGCGACTTTCAGGAGCCCCCATGGAGGAAAATCACTAACAAAAAACTATCCAAACCGTTTCCGGCCATGTAAGGACACGGGGAAAACCGGAACCCCTCACCTCGCCTCCCTTTGAAATCGAGTCATTGTTAGGATTTTTTTTAATTTGCATAATTTTTTGTCGCTTAATTAATTCCATAACTATATAGCCATATTTCTATCAACCTGTATTTTAAACGTAAGTAATATTGTAAATAATTTTATAATATATGCAATTGATAAAACTAAATAAGAAGGAAAAATAAACAACTAAGAGTAAATTTGATGAAGAAAGCCCGCCTATGGAAAGAGGAAAAATGTGTGAAGAATCCAACGCACAAAGGTGACAACTTCTTCCTTTCTTCTGTTTTCTATAGTAAAAGTAGTCACACACACATGTTAACACAAATATAATAATATCTCGGTATTGTTGCCTTTTTCAAACACACACAAAAAATAAGAGCGTACAAATAACACAAACACTGGATTACTCCATTTTGAATTTAAATAAATAAGTATAGTAATTTTGTAATTGGTCTGGTCTACCCGATAGCTGGAGAACCTAACTTGATATATTGGAGAAGTAAACATAGTAAATAAATAAATTGTTTTATTGTCTCAAGTATATTATTTTTCGTCTTTAATTTACTTATTTATAAATCATCATGTTGTTTCTTGAGCAAGTCCCTGTACATTCTAGCACAATCTAAGTAGGCCTAATTAATTTTCTAGCATAGTTAAATAATGTTCAACATGGAGGGCTATGTATATTTTCATGCGATCTACCGCTCAAGTCTAGCTGAGGCAAGTATAGATGTAACTAGAGATGAGTGAACAGGAACAGTTCATTTCACAGGTAAAGTTGTTTGATTGGTTACCTTTTGACTGCATACACAAATATATTGTGAATTTCTCTCCACATACTACCCAGCAGAAGTTCACCCGGCTATTTTTTTTGTTCTCTGTAGATTTGTTTTAATCCTCTAAATTTTTTCTATTGCTCTCGTTAATTGATAATTAATTTTGTCTTTTTCACAAAATTCTGAGAATAGAAAGTGAGAATTCTGACCCACGAATATTTTTGTTAAAAAATGATGTGCTAAATATATATAATACTGAAGGTATTAACACAATATAATAACCCTTAAGTTGAAAGCACCTTTCAAAAAATACATGCATATTATTTTTTGTGGTTGACATTAATAATATTTTACGAAGATGATATCAATACTGTATTCTTCTAAATATTGGTAATACTTATCAAAAGTGGGACCTGCAGATAACATGACTTGACGTATGAATACGTGGAATTAAATCTAGTAATTTTGTATTAATGTTAGATATGTTCATTTGTAATAAAATTACAAGGATTACAAGATAAACGAATAATTTTGATTAATATAACTTTTTACTTCCACTTGACTCCACGAGGAGAGAAAATGTTGTAATCGTCGAAATTACCAAACATGAGATTTTAATTTTATGTTGACGTTTCATGGCCCCCTGAAATTGAAATGCAGCTCTAGCAATGCCAGCTATTCTCGGCCTGGAGTCGAAACAATTTTACCAGTTGGGTTAAAACTTCGTATCTTCATAAAGCTCCTTTGAAGATTTTTTGGAATGGGTATCCAACACTAAAATTGTGGGTGGATATGTTAATTTCTTAATTGCGTTCATGATGTCCACGAGTTATTATGTTTTATTAGGCTGCTATTCATTTTCTAAGAAATTTAACACATGAAGCGGGTACAAAATATTTAAGTTAGGAGTTTCTTTAATAATAAGAATAAGAAGAATTTTATTAATAGTGACCACGTTGATTGGTGCGTTGGCCCAATGAAGTCACTAGCGCTTTAAAAACATGTTATAAACACAGCAAAATAAACTAAGGAGGAGAGTAAATACAAGGAACTCCCCTGATTAAAACAAAAGACGAAAACAATAAATAAAATAGAAAATACTCGTACAAAGATTGAAGTTGTGCAAAAATAAATTTAAAAAAAGTATTTTCCTGGGACAATCACCAATGAGCGACTCTATACATCTCGAATAGAATTTAAAATATTCGTCTGGCGTATAAAACTGAGTACCTAAACAAATAGCTCCATCCTAATATTCAGTTTTCAAACAAAGAAGATCATCATTAAAATCGTCGGCCTCACTGGTCTTGGGGTAAAGGTCTCGCCTCAGGACTCAATCGCCATGAGTTCAACCCCAGCTGGCGTTGACGGATTTTTCTTGAACGATAAAAATTCGTAGCACAACTTCCTTCTGAGGGCAAGTAAAACCGTCGGTCCCATGTCGATTGTGGACATGTAAAAAAAAACTGGAACGTATGTGAAAATAACTTTCCTGGTAAAATTGGTAGACCCTTTCGTTCTCAGTCATAGAAATTCTCGTGTGGAGTTATTAGATTTAGTTGGCCACTATTGGCTTGCTGAAACAATGTCTTATGTCGCAATATTATATTAAAATTGATCAACGCGGGAGTTAGTGTGGGTTTTCACTGCGACTCACTATCGGTCAGCATATTTAAATAAATGAACTACGAAGGAGGGGTGTATAAATTATAGAAAGGGGGACGGAGATTCCTCCAAATACTCGGTTTGAATTCAAACCATGACTTAACCGTCACTGGTGAAACAAGACCAAATAAGGTTAGTTTAAAAAACCCAAGTCCCATAGATGCGAAGGTTTTATAATCAATGTTGCGTCAAATTCATTTTATTCTCGACTGCAGAGGTATTTTTTGAACTATCACTAAGCTTAACAAATCATACTCATTCAAAACTATAGCCTCATCTAGATATAATTTTCTTAAAAAGGAAAAATGACACCTGGTCACGGGAACCGAGCCCAAGACCTATGGCTCAGTACACCAATGCTCTAACCAGTGAGCTATCCAGGAATCATCCCGTGCTCAGGGTCATTCTTCACTCATATTTTAAGGCAGAGTCTGTGATGGACGTGTGTAAATAATCGGCTATTAAAAGTAAGATCAATTAATATCACAAGCTCTCAGATAACGTAGCCATCTTCAAATCGGGAAGGCCTTAAAATATGAGTGAATAATGACATTGCGTATGGGATGATTCCTTGATAGCTCAGTGGCTAGAGCAGTGGCGTACTAAGTCAAGGGTCCCGCGTTCAGGTGAATTTTTTCAGTTTAGAGAATATAAGTTTGTTTGTTTTTTCTAAAAGAGACGAATACAAATAAAATTATTTAAACCAGAACCAAGCTAGGTTATTTTAAGTTATATGAGCTTATATATGTTAATACCGTACATAAAATGAATTAACTGCGCAGCTCTTCAAGTTTCTTAGGGTTGAGACCATGGGGTTCATTCGAATATCAACCATTATTAAATATATAGAGATATCACGCAGTAGATGTTTTCATTCGAATGGAATTCACTGTCTCTGTCCTTAATGTCAGCTTAACTATCACTCAAAAGTGAAGACTTCATTGTAGTCACCAAAAATGAAATATTAAACAGGTTCAAATAGCTTTCAGTTAAATTGTCTCAGAATAAGCATAACCATAATGTAATTATAATTATCAATAAGGGAAATTAAAATATACAATTAATAATTACATACGATAAACTTTATCTATGTATGACATACAAGATATAAAGTATAATATCACCTTATCTAGGGATAGACTGGCTTAAAATCTGAATAACTTATTACATAATTTCAATTTCCAGTCTTTAAATACGGTTAAATTATTAAATATTGATGAATTCGCATGTATTAGTAACGTAAACACAAATTTGTAATTTAAATTAATATTCCAATCTTTTTTTCCTTCGGAAGACATTATTATTTGTGTCCATGACTCAATGTTGTTGGTGGCTTAATCTATCTATTTACATAAAACGGGAATTGAAAGTTGACTAAATTGGAGTAGGCCTCTCAGAAATAGGCCTGCTCTAAGTTAATTGCTATCTTATAACGAGGATATCAAGTAATATTTGTATTTTCTCCCATATTCATGTGAAATTTTACATAAAATATTATCGACTTTGAAAGTAAATTATTCACACAGATTGGTAAAAAAAAAAGTACAAATGATGACGTTATGGTGAGGATATCAAAGTTCTTGTCACTAGTTTATCCCTTGCTTAGTGAATAGAGAAATGGTTAAAATAAAAAGTAGCATCTTGATCGCAAAATTCATTTCTATACTTGTGCTGAAGCAGATTTCTATCTATTAGTAAATTGACAGTTTTGGTCTCCAAGGACATGTTCAATAAAACACGCTTTGAGATAGTTCCACGGTTGTTGGCATTTAAATGTGTTCAACATCTACACTAGATAAATTGTAGGACAAGCACAGCACCCAAATTTCAGTTCATTAATTTAACAATATTTAATTCTTTTTATTTACTACAGTCTGGTTTTAGCACCAAAGTATACATGTTTCTAAGCCCTCCATACAAATGTATTTTAAAGTTGAAAGCCTACATACTAAATTATACTCGTATGCTTCTTTACAATTCAGAATTATTCTTTCAAATTATTTCTAGAATTAATCATAAATACAAGGCTAGATGAATATTCTAAATTATCTTTTAAAAAACTTCCTTGTATATGAGAGAAAAAATATAGCGGCATTATTACAATTCAATGAGCTTATTTATAACAAACAAAAAATGTGTAAGCTGCAATAATAATTTTATAAAATATATTAACTTACAAAATCGGAAGTGAAGTTCTTAGCACTCAGAGTGAAATCCTAGCCACAATCACTTCATCCGTTATCAACCAATATAAACCTAATACAACCGAACTGGATTTAAAGCCACAGTTTTTCAAAGCTGGTTAATTACCTCCTGAAGATATAATCCCTCTTGGCAATGGTCAAGTATAAGTTGTTCAACAAGTACAAACAACGGTTATAGTAATACAAACTAAGATGACGTTTTAAAATAATGACAAGTTTATAGGTAGCTTGGGTTCATTTTGAGGGAACATTAATATTTTTCTGCAGCTGACGTAAAACTAATTTTCCAACTTCAAATTATTTATCTTGTGTTTTTTTATGTGTGGTTGTCAGGTAAGGTTCAGCTTGCGAGAAGACGTGCCCCCTCCTACCTGTCCAGGATTACCTGTGCCGTGCTTCTAGAAAACTGTGCCTGGCTGCGTCCAACTTTGGAGATTAATCGTTACAAAACCTAAACCTCGTAAGCCTCAGACGTTGTTTGGAACAAGAGATGTCCGTTACTGACCCTCTCATTTATCATCACATCACAACATGGTACACTGCAAGTATAGGCGTAGGTGTCACTGATCTACTCCACATTATATTAACCTGAATAAGTTTTAAATAACTGATCTAATCATATTCAGAATCAATTTGAAACAATTGATCTACTCCACAAAGTCTTATTTAATATCAGTTTGCAGTAAATGATCAATTACACAAACTATCATATAGAATAAAAATGATCAATTCCACAAAGTCTTATCCTGAATAAATTTGAAATAACTTATCATCGTCACAAAATCTTATTCAGAATCAGTTTGAAACAAATATTCAAAAATGGAAAGTTTTATTCAGAATCAGTTTGAAACAAATAGATTTAATTAAATATCACGTGACTGGTTTAATAATTTTGTCAAATGATACAATATTATTATCAATAGTAATAAGATTGTCTAGAAATTTGTATTAAGGGAATATGAAAGTCCTAACGATTAAAGTTTGTTCTCAAAATATTAAGGGCTAGCGTCTACGTTGAATGAGTGCTCTGAAATATAACCAATGCTCTTTAATGTAATGGTTAATACTTTATTTAATGTTATACAAATCCACTTTTTTTATTCTTAACTAGTTCTAAAAGGCAAATGATAATTTCTACAAATCAAAAGTTATTTCTATTAATATTTATTATATTTATTTTTAATTATATTGCACATATTTATTAAACTTTACATTTTAATTATGTTAAACTGGTATTAACGTGAAAATTTTTATTAAAATGTTTTAACATTTGCAATAAAATGACTTGATGTTACTTACATAGCTAAGCGATTCTCCGCTAGAAAACTCTGCTACTAGCATAAGGAGTAAAAAATAGCTTGAAGTAGGAAAAAATATAATTTATATGTTCATCCGTCATCTTTTGTCTGGAATAAAAAGGGATTTTTTTAGACATATTTGTAGGATATTCTGAAAATTGGAAAATGACACCTGGACACGGGAATCGAACCCAGGATCTTTGATTTAGTACGCTCTAACCACTATCTATGATGGGCACGCAGAAATCATTGGCTACAAATACGATTCCCACACGTCCATCATAGACTCTGCCTTAAAATATGAGTGAAAAATGACCCAGAGCATGGGACGAATCCTAGATATATGAGTGATTAGAGCGTACTAAGCCAAAGGTCCCGGGTTCGATTTCCGTGTCCCGGTGTAATTTTCCAATTTTCAGAATATCCTACAAATATGTCTAAAAAATCACCTTTTATTCCAGACAAAAGATGACGGATCTATATTCGAGTTGGCCCTCACTAAAACAAATATTATATCTTTGGCTATTTTATTCTTATCTGTAGGAGTTCAAACTTCTTGAAGGGAAATATTCTCATAACACTGTCAGTGTTACGGTAATGTGTGCTCTGAAGTACCAAAAACACCAAAACAATCCTAGACTATCTTAAAAATGCATGCCATGATCCTTATAAAAATTACTAAAGTGTTTTAGAAAGAATATCTAATATTTATGTCTCTTAGCATTTTCTTTAATCGCAGAACTGCAAAGTCTTTCGTTAAACATTGTTGAAATTTAGCTAGTTATAGCTTCTCAAACATTTTTTAGAACTATAGAATTTTAATGTTTGGCTTTGTTAAAGGATATTAAGGAGGTTGTTGCAAGAAATGAAGAAATTTTTTTTAGAGACTAGTAAGGAAATAGGTTTAAAGGGGAACTCTGAAAATATCGAGTTTAATGATGAGATTATAGTGGAAATTAGGAAAATAATACAGTCGGAAAAGGCATGTTACTACTCGGTCATTAAGTTGTTGACATCTCGTCCGCTTCCAAGAAATATAAGATTCAGAATATACAAAACAGTTATTTTACCGGTTGTTCACTATATGTGTGAAACGTGGTCTCTTACCTTACATGACAACCAGCCCCATGGTGTAGCGGTCAGTGCACTAACTAGGAGACTAGATGTCCCGGGTTCGATTTCCGGCTGGTTTATTAGGTATTTTCGCTGAAAGGGGAATTACCCCAACAGTAATCAGGGTTTGGTTAGTTAGGCTTAAGTTTAAGAGTTTCCACTGGTTCCACACCCTCATACTCACTATCACCCTCATACTCACTATCACCCTCATACTCACTATCACCTCATCTCATCGGGACATGGAAAGAGCCTCCATGGAAAGGATGTACAATTAGTACATTCGGGCGTTCCCTGGCAAATGGTATATTAGTACTGGATAATCTTTACACAGACTGTATTACGAGTGACATTTATATGCATAATTATAAATAAAATACTAAGGTTGTAATATTGTCATTCTTTTTAATGTAAGGCATACATTTTTTAACTACTTTTATCAAAATCTTAAGTTTTTAAACAAATTAACATGTACAAACTATTCTATTATATAGTCTACCTCATTACACCCTATATTCATCTATCTTGAGCTAATCCTATCCAATCCACCACAATACACCTAATCCCTATCTTGAGCTAGTTCTAACCAGTCCACCTCATTACACCCTATCTATATATTGAGTTAGTTATTTCCAGTCCACCCCATTAAACCCTATCTCTTTCAGATCCATTCTAATGTTATCCCTCCATATGCGTCTAGGTATTCACGATGGTCTCTTCCCATTGGGTTTGCCAGTCAATACTCTGAACAAGGTTTTAGAATATTTCATTCATTCTGCATATCTTGCCCACCGTTCCCAAAATTAAATGTCAAAGTTCACGCCCTTAAATTTAACAAATTCATTCGTTGACATATTTGTTTCTAATTTATTTACTATGGTTTGATATAATTTGTATTTTAACTACACTATACTATTACTCTTAATTAAATTCTATTTTCCCCCCGCATTACAGATTCACAGGCAAGAGCAGCCTAAATTATCTTGTCTTCCTTCCTTCATTAATTTGCCAGCATCAAATGCTCTAAATGTACTTTTCCGTGGGTCAAGTAATTAATTTTCACACTACAATTACCTAACCCTATAATAGCATGCTCGTATTTTAATTAACGAATTCAGGGGAGGATGCATTCGTTTTGAAAGGCGGAAAAATTGTGGCTAGCTATTAATAAAGCAAAAAGTATAAAAGAAGTTTTAACATTTTTCTCGATTGCAAATTAATACTTATAAAACTATGCAGAATTTTATGGAATGTCAATTTTATTCAATGCATTCAAAAGAGGAGCTATAATGTACCATATCATTTTGGGTGTGGTCGAGTTAATCCACTATGGGGTTCAAATTCCTCAACTGAGGAGGCCGAATTCCTGCACTGGGAGGGTGGAGTTCTTCCATTAGGAAGCGGGAGGTAGGGTTGAAATTCTACACAGCTCAAGGGGGGGGGGGAGGGCAATAGCCTAGTACAAACCTAACTTTCAATCATTCTAGATTTTCTACATATATTTATGGTTCTTACTAAACCTATCTTAAACTAACTTTTTATGAGTAATTGAATTTTGTTCTAATATAATTTTGTAATTTCCTGTGCGAAGACCCCTATGTCCCCTTGTACTTCTTCGTAACAAGGGGGTGGGCGTGGACTGCTAATCCTAGCCCCCTTTCCCCATCCATATATGTTATGGGACCAAGCTATTACACTCAGACTATTTGTAATCCCTTCCTTGAGCAGTCGTGGAAGAACTAGGCTATTATATTCCTATTTATAATCCCTTCCTTGAGCTGTTGTAGAGGAACTAAGCTACTACACTCCTATTTATAATCCCTTCCTTGAGCTGTCGTGGAGGAACTAGGCTATTATATTCCTATTTATAATCCCTTCCTTGAGCTGTTGTGGAGGAACTAAGCTACTACACTCCTATTTATAATCCCTTCCTTGAGCTGTCGTGGAGTAACTAGGCTATTACACTCCTATTTATAATCCTTTCCTTGAGCTGTCGTTAAGGAACTAGGCTACTACACTCCTATTTATAATCCCTTCCTTGAGCTGTCGTGGAGGAATTAGACACCCCCAAAAAATATTTATATTTATTTTATTTCTAATTGATATAATTTTACTCTAATAATATGATTGTTAATGTATTTTTAATCACATAAAATTAATGTTCTAACAATAATAAATACAACTAGAGCTATATTATATAATTTCATATATTATTATTTATTATAAATTACATATATGTATTGCACGTCTGAGCTACGTCAATCGAAGCCCAGTAGAGTAAATATTAGCCAGTACTAATGTGCCATTGCTCAGCGGACGCCCGAATGTACTGATCATACATCCTTTCCGTGGAGGCTCTTTCCGTGTCCCGATGAGATGAGGTGACAGTGAGTATGAGGGTGTGGAAACACTTAAACCTAGATTAAGCCTAACTAACCGAACCCTGGTGACCGTTGGGGTATTTCTACCTTCGAGAAAAATACCCCACGTACCAGCTGGGAATAAAACCCAGGTCCTAGGCTCGTAGCCAGGTGCGTTGGCCACTAGGCAGTGGGTCCGGTTATAAATACAACGGATAAATCGGTAGTGAATAAATAAAATTATGGCAATTTATTTTTAAAAAAATATTGCCTCAGATATAATTTGTTTTATAAAATGTATTGCCACTGTGTTTAAAGAAATAATTTACAATACTAGATAAATTGATACATATTGACTAGCCTTTAAACACTAAATCTTAACACACATATAGTAAAATCAGGAAAAAAACATCTGCTTAAATTTCTAAGATAAACTGAAAACAGATCCACTTTTAATGTGATTTAAAACTCGTTGATTGAAATGGTAAATAGAAATACGAAAACAAACTCATAATTTAGTTACACTGCTTACAAATATGCATTAAATATATTATATTATGATCGCTCTTTGCAGTTGTGAGTAGGGGAAGATAATTTGGGGGGGATTGTTATGTATGGAATACTTTAATGTTTTTATCAATTTATGTATTAAGTGGTTGTTTTTTTCTACGTGATCCACCATTTTGTTGTAGCACACTTATAATAAATAATATATAATTAAATTATAACATACATACCTACGATATTCACTGGTCTTCTTGAGACCCTGTAAAACAAAACTAAACATAATATTAATTGTTTAGGGAAATAATTGTTGATAATAGGACTAAAATTCGTGTATTAATAATTTTATCAAGAATGTAGCTACTCTAAGTTGGATGTGTATAATTATTACCTTACATTACTACTAATCCTTTTGGAGTTTCACCTTTAGTCACATAAAGTATTTCCAGTTAAAAATAAATTTATATTAATTTCAATAAAATATTAAATAAAATTGGTTTTACTATAATTTGATTTATTTTGTAATATATTACTTTGATGAATAACTATAATTTCTTTGCTATATTACTGTTTTCAAAACAATACACATTACTAAAGCTTTAAAGTATATTTCAGTGTAAGCTATAAAGCCTCTTTATGATAACTATACATTTTATTTTAGAAATATACAATATATATTGTTTTTAAAATACTTTTGAGGAATCATAATTATTTGAAAGTGTGTCGGTAAACCCATTTGTAATGTTAGTATAAGTTTAAAATATCAACTGTTAATATTATAGAATACAAAATATAAAATTGTATATATATATCAGAGCTATACGGAGTTAATTAAACTAAATGAGAAAGGATAATAAGGTTTTGTTAATATAAAATATTCTTTCATTTTTGTTGAGGGAGAGTAGGAAACAAAGTCTATTTCAATTCAGCACACCCTATCGGGAACCAAACCAAAAACGCAATACTTGATGAGCTTGACGTCTAGTTCACGTGTTCACCGATACAACTATAGTTACATTTACGAAATTAATCAAAGATATGCTCTTGATTAAGCTGAGCTTATTTTAAAGGTCATTCAGAATTAAATTCAATATGATAGCTTTTAAAACTTTAGCTAATATTTTATGTGTGAAGGGGGGAAAAAAATGTTAGTTTCAAAGTAATACTAAATTTATTTATTTATTTAGTACCACGTCTTACCACCTGTTCGGGCTACACGCTATTAATTTCTTCTTTAAGAATATTGATAGTGGGTCTTCGCCAACCTAATTAAACATTATAAAGTGGAATCGTGATAAGAAGGTAATTTGAAATTACCAAACTACATTATTATTTGTTTTACTTTGATACTAAATGTCTAAAGCGACAAAACACATAATTTTACGTATTAATATATCGACGTTGTAGGAATAGCCTTCGCAACTAGTTACTTACCTTGTGTGTACAGGTTTTAATCCGCATTGGTAGGGCCTGTCTCAGCCTCAACAAGTATGATTGCGGGTCAATGGAAGATAGAGGTTATAATTCAAGCCAAGTGTACTTTCGATTTATTAAATAAATATTTATTCCCTCTACCTTCATACGATTGTGGGTGCGTTTATTACTTCATTTTGATTCCCTCTCCCCTCATACAACTCTGGGTGTACTTTCTCTAAATTAAATATTATCTATCCTACCATAATATTGTAGATATTTGAATAAACTGGAGAGGTTTTACAACGGGGGGAATGCCAGGCCTCCACCGTGGTTCGGATTCCACGTTAAACTGTAGCTCCTCCATTTCATCTCACAATCACCCTACC
>CABFOV010003394.1:40002-66466 GCA_902141375.1 Timema poppense | reverse complement strand
CCACTTGACCCACCCAGCCTTCCAAATATTTTTTTATAGCTTGTCGAGCAGTTTGTTGTCTAGCAGTTTGTATGGTGCCCTCCGATTGTATATTCGACCAGCTTTAAAGGGTGTACATTTTATACATAACAAGTAAATTTTAGAAATAGTTCAACCTCGAGACCAAGCAGATCCTCAAAATGCACATTTATTATGTTCTACATTTTTCTATTTATTAAACATGAAACCAATTTGTAGTAAAAACTAGGGTGACGTAATCATTACTTTATCTTTTGCACTTTTTATTCATTTAATCTGTATGAATAATTTTCTGAACAGTTATATGCCAGTTTATTGAAACACTTCCTCTAAATTTAAAATTCCTCATCCTTAGCACACTAGCATGATTAGTAAATATGCACATAGCAAGAAAGCCTTGAAAATATGCAACAATTTTCTGAAATATAATTAAAATCTTAATTCATAGATTAAAAAAAATAAATTTACTGAAGAAATTCAATTTATATTTCTAACACTAAATACATTCAAAACCAGGCTGAATACAAAGCGCAAGGCTTAATATATTTTCCTCTGAGAGGTTCATTTGAAAATGCTACTATATAACTGACTAATAAAATCTATCATCGGTGACCTGGCGGTCTAGGGGTAAGGTGTCAGACTTCTATGCTGGTGGCCGGGGTTCAATCCTAGATCCCGGCAAAGATTTATCTGATTACTAAACACTTCCTTCACCTCTGACAAGACATCTTGTGAATGTAAGGAATGCCAGGCCTCCACCGTGGTTCAGATTCCACGTTAAACTGTAGGTCCTCTATTTCATCTCACAATCACCCTTCCATTAATCATTAGCGTAAGTGGATATGGCCCGAGAGGGTAGTAAGACGCGGTGCTAATAATAATAATAATAATAATAAAATCTATCTAAACGTATAAAGACCCCTCTATTGATTTACATCAAATCTCAGTGGGGTAGTTAAGACCCCTTTCTGTATCCTAAGTAAAATCTCTGGCCGTGTAAATGTGCATTTTATTATCTATTAGTATATATTTCCTTGGCTAATCTGTGATAGTTGTTTTATTACTGCGTATTACAACCTACATATAGTATAAGCTTAAACATCAATAATTTTAATCAGTTAGGGAGATGAGGAATGTTGAATTTAGAGGAATTGTACCTGCGTTTGCGTGGAGGGAGAGTGGAAAACCCTTTTGTTAAAACCACCTATGGTAATTCCTTCAGTTATTTGAACCTCTATTTTCCTCTCATCAGCGGTCTGGTCAACTGAGATAGTGACACCTCAGATCATACGTTCATCGAAGCAGGTTTTGTGATAGTTGATATCTATATATTAGTAAAAGTTTATCTACGGAATCTAGTAATAGAGAATTTAATTTGTTTTAAGCGTAGCAAACAGAGTAGTACTTTATGTGTGCAACATTTCTTAATAACTAACTTTAATATTTCACATGTTAGGGCTACAAAAATGGCAATTGAAAGGGGGTGGATAGCATTTTATAGAAGATGTGTACAAATGGACATTAAAGAGGATGTATTGAAGAATATAGGGTAAACCCATTTCATTACAATGGGTCAGGAATCAAACCCTCACCTATTTATCACTGGGAGAGCAGATTATATGTCTGCTCACCTTCTGGTATCTTTTGACAAGTCATTTATCTACCGTGAGGCTTAATATCAAAAGGAGTGATGAGGGGAAGAATTACAAGAAGAATTATCCAAGCACTAAACATGCCTTACTGTCAAGTATGACATCTGAATTAGGATTTTGTAACTCTATTTCAAAGTAGGTTGGAACACCCATGAAAATATTTGTCCCGTCCTTGTTACCTGGGGCATCTTCTTCTTAAATAGCCCTCTTTCCTACCGCGTTAAATCAGGTAATTAACATGTTTCCTACTTGGAGATCTTGAAGCTATTTTCGAAGCGGGCTGCATATTAACTTGACGCACCAAAGCAGTCTAAACACTACCATACTTGTACACCAGTATACGAAATAGAAAGAGATGGAAGAAAATGATAAGTTCACTCCAAGAGGGCTCTTGTCTATGTGTAGAACTCTTTCCCTCTTCCTCTGACAAGTTTACACAGTCATTTTAAAATTTGTGACTTTTAAACATTGACTTGATTTATTAATGTTTACTATTCTATATTAACTTATGCTACCACGACCTTTTTTTACTATACATTCTGAAATGGAAGACTCCTACAGGACATGTTCGTGACCAAGCCAACTAGCCTAAGTTTTAGAGGATTTATAAAAAATTAAGTTTACAAACAACTACTGTACTTAAGATAAGAATAATAGTTTCTGGACACTGTAGGACTACTTTTAAAATCATTTAAGAATTTGTGGTTTTTGTTTCGACGTTATATCTTTAAAACTAGCTTAGTTAAACGTAAATTAATTAAAATGGGTAATACTATCTTGATCAGATATGACGTCATTGGTAGGCAACGTCCTTAAAACGTTGTATATATTCGCTAAGGGAACTAACTGAATGTTTACTATTGGGAAACAGCGTTGTCAATCTCCCCGCATGGTCAATACAAATTTCTTAACTCTGGTTAGTCGATGTTGCTAGTAGCTCCTTCTTACCTCAGCAAACACCTACCTTCCGACATAGCTGAGAGTGGGGATATTTGCCAACAGTTAACTGAGAGAGAGCGAAGATAATGATTTCTCCATAAGACCTGCTGTTCCCTCAGCAATGCTATTAGATGTAACCCTTGTGACCCATTATGGTGGGCACGTAGTCTAATCGTCAGGCTCAATTAAGTCTAGTTTTCCAGCAACAGGAAGGTGGTGACTCGAAACCCAGTTTAGTGTACTAATGTTTATATATATATATATATAACCTGATTTATAACTATATATATATATATATATATATATATCCTGATTTATAACTAGTTAAAATAAAACCTGTTTTGCTAACGCATTTAATATTTCATTGATTAATAAATATAAATAAGGAGGAGATAAAGGGTTTGTTTGAGAATGAGATAGCATAAAAATAAGGAATGTAATCAAGGGAGACGCTTTAAAAGAATAAGAAAATACTCAAGAACTGTAACCAAAGAAGGAAGGAGGGAAGACCGAAGAGAAGCCTGTATAACGCTAAGAAATATGGGGAGAAATAAGGACTAGAGATGAAGTTTAAACGGAAAAGATAAAGAAATGTAAGTAATTAAGGTGAGTGTTAGATAAAAGTTTAAAAGTTGTAAGGAAAGAGATGTTAGAGATACAAGTTTTTTTAAAAGTGGAGAAGATTAAGAGATTTAGTATAATATAACACATAATTATAATTTAATAATAATATAATGTTATAATATACTAAATCTCTTTATTTTCCCCTTATCTTTTGTTTTATATAATATATAAACGAAAGAATTCATGTTGACACTAGAAGGGCAGAAAATGTCATTCTCACGAAGTAGAATATATACTATTATTAGCATCGCATCTTACTACCCGTTCGGGTTATACGCACTTACGCTAATGTGTAATGGTAGGGTGATTGTGAGATGAAATGGGGGAACTACAGTTTAACGTGGAATCCGAACCACGGTGGAGGCCTGGCATTCCCCACATTCACAAGATGTCTTGTCAGAGGGGAAGGAAGGGTTTGATAATCAGATAAATCTGTGCCGGGACCGAGGATTGAACCCCGGCCGCCAGCATAGAAGTCTGACACCTTGCCCCTAGACCGCCAGGTCACCTAAAATATTATATAATACAAAACAAATATATTCTAAATTATTTTTAGTAATAATATTATTTTTGTTCTTATTCTCACTCTTATTACTATAATAATAAATATTATTATTTTATTGTAATGACAGATTTTACTTTTTGTAATATTTCAAATAAAAATATCCCAAACTTGATATATTTTGAGCTAATGAATAATTTTATAATATCAAACTTACTGATTTAATATTCTATTCCAGTTTAGAAAACCTTGTTAGACCTTTTTTTCTATGATTTTGACAAGATTCTGTGTCACTCTCTAAAAATCCTAGTTTTATTAAAACAGATTTCCACCCTTTTTAAGTATTTTTTGAACAAGAAGTTACTCCAAGATAATTTTTAAAGCGTTCTTCTTTATTTATCTCATTTCTAACTGCTTACAGAATCATGGTGGAGTCTTATGAAAGTGGGAGATTCTAGAATCTTACTTTTATGACTATAAAAAGGAAAAGGAAACTACCAACTTCACTTGAACTACAACCGCGCTGTAGGTAGGATCCGTGGCACGCTAAAATACAAATTTCACGCTTTAAACCTGCCACGTATCAAAAACCTTATTTATATGCCGACTACCCGCCTCGGTGGCGTATTTGGCTAATGCGCTTGTCGTGTTGAGCTCGACTGCTGATGACGGGGATATCGAGGTTCGAATCTCGGTCGTGTGAATTGGGGGGTGGTTTTTCCTAAATGGTTTTATACTCTCCCTCCACGCAAATGTGGGTTCACTTCCTCTAATTCAACCTTCCCAATTCATAATCCATTAGAGTAATTAGTAATTAAAGCGTATAACCCGAACGGGTAGTAAGACGCGGTGCTAAATATTATTATTATTTTATTATTATTATTATTATTATTTATATGCCGACTGTGATCATTCCTGGATAATCGAGTGGCATTCCATTTGAATAAATCAAACATAGTTAATAGACCTGTGTTTCCATGATAGAATATACCTAAGATGCAAGTGTAAGTGTGTGGAAAAACTACTGTTACACACAATTATTAAGAACCCCCATGGCGAACAACGAGCAAACATGTAAATGGTAGTTTATAACATGAAGGAGTGAGGTTAAGAAAGATAACACATAAATTTGTCTTCTAATGAGGAGGCACCAAAATAACGTCACACTATTAATAATCAAGCATAATAAACTATGCACGATCTTGAATACCGAGCTGTTCTATTCTTACGCATTGTATTATTAATAAGTGACTCCTAATAATTTAATCTCCTCTAATTTCACTATATATTTCTCACTATAAATACTTACACAAATTCATTGTAATAAAACTAAATTATCAATTGGCATCCAAAAGTATGCTACAACGTTTTAAATATATAATAATGAATAATTGGTGAATATTTGATAGTTTCTAGGAGAAGCGGTTGCATAACTACTAATGAACGTGTAATTGAGCCTCTAGTGTTTAATTTAAGGTAATTAATATATAATGTATGACTAGAGCTAAGGCATATCAACACAAAGGGAAGTAAAGACACACATAATTATATTAGTTATGAAGAAAGATTATCTGAAGAGCAGGGTAGATAATGGAATAATGAAAAGAGTATTTAAAACAAATGAAGGTTGTATCTCGCATGACATTATTTTATGATATTTAGAGTGAAACCCACCTTCAAAAACTCTTATGTAGGTAGTTGTTAATATAATAGTATTCAGCTTAAAAAAATTGATTTTTTATTTTATTAAGATTACTTATTGTTTTAAGTGTATTTTACTACTATCCTGGTTATAAGGGTTTAACTACTCTAACGGGTAAGGAATGATAAAGGTATGATATTAAAATAAACGTATCACTATTTATATAGAGAAAAATTGAGAAATCCATTTGCAATAACAATTTTGGGTAGACCGAGTCTGTATTCAATCCCATATATCCCAGTAACCATAAAATAATACTAGATGAAACTAACATATAATACATGAGCTCACCTGGGCGGGTAGTAAGTTTATATCACTAAATAAGTTGGTAAGCATGTCTGGTAATTATAATAAGCTTAATCTTATGCATAAGTGAGTAAAAAAAAATCATTTTTCAACATCGAGTCTTAATACCTGTTTGGTTTCTACTTCAGTGACAATAATTGAAGTGCTTCTATTTACTAAATTATCTGTAATTGTTATACTAACGAAGCATTTAAATTTCTGAAGTGATTATTCACCTCGCCAAAGTAGAGAGGCTTGGAAATAGAAGTAAATCCTCTAACACGGTTGAAATTGAAGCCGTGATCTTAACTGCCTTTTCTCTTGAGCATCTCCAGTCAAATAATGGGACTTGACTAGAATAGCTAAAGTAATTACTTTAGGTCGCGGCGTACAACAGAAGATCCTGGGGACCAAGGAATGGATCGAAAGAGGGGTTAGAGGAGAAACAAGAAGACTGGTAAGTCTAATTGCGGGTCAACCCGTCAGAGCCCGCTCGCGGCTTCGTGTATCCTCGTGCAGGATCGGAACAAGACTACACAGCGGTGATTTATTTAAGTTGGCACTAAAGAGAACGTGAGTTTATGGTCGTATTTTTAGAATATCACATAAAAAAAATTCTTTGGTTAAAAAAAGATAAAATATAACTGCACAATAGAAAATATTTTAAAATCATACCTGTATATGATGATCTCAACAATTTTTAAATACGCCCAGCGCCCAGATTTTGTTAATCTATAAAGGGTTTAAAAAGAATTTTTATGAAAATAACTTATATTGTTAATTTTTAAGGATTTACCTAGAGATTCCAAAAAAATATCCCAGAGCGTGAAAGGAAAACTTCAAAAAAAGAAAGAAAGAATAATGTACACGAATTTAATCGAACGACACTTTTACAAACGAAATTTTTACCAAATATTCACTTGCGCCTTTCTTAACATGAACATTGATTTACAAATATCACCTTCAGAAGCCATTCATAGCCATATATTATAATTAGTAAGCTTTAAAATGAAATTATTCTGAACACTCTCTTTTTAAACTAACCTGAAATTAAGAATACTGTGATATTTAGCATGTAAAACACTCAAAAGATATCAATTTTAGATTTGATATTTATTATACCATTTATTTAAAAAAAATGAATTTACAAAAATAATGTTTTAGTGGACTAAAATTTCATTTAGAATCTAAAATACAATACTTATTTCGCTTTGATCTTTGAAAATATAACATATGGTTTATAATATTTAGGTGAATCCTTAAACATAAGCCAAATCTATGAATAGAAGTAAGAACAGAGAGTTTTATATAGGACCCACTATTAATTTATCTTGACCCTTTAGAGAGTGAAAGAATCTTATCGTAAAAAATATTAACTTAAGATTTTGTTAAATGTAGACGTTTCATAATCAACTGGCTGAAAAAGTATTTTTCTCGATGTCATCCGTGTGATTTTATTTCTACATAGAGTCAAGACCATTTTATCGCTTGGGCTAAGACTTGGTATCTAAGGATTTAATAAAGCTTCCCTGAGGATTATTTAAAATTAGATAGGCCGAGGTGTAAGGAAAAAAAATACTTTTTCTTGAAATTAGCTATAACGATTTTAAGAATCAAATAGCCAAAGCTATTATTTATGCTTCAAGTGAAGATTATTCCATCTAGATAAAATCATATTCTGAAAATTTAAAAATGACACCTGAACACAATAATTGAACCCCGGATCTTTTGATCGGTATGCCAATGCGTTAGCCACTGAGCTATCCAGGAATTATCCAGTGTCCAGGGTCATTATTCACTCATATTTTAAGGCAGAGTTTATGATAAATGTGCGGAAATTGTCAGCTACAAATGTGTGATTGAGTAATCCTAATTAAAAGCATAAATAATAGCCTTTGCTATTTGAGCCATTAATATGCAATCCCATACAAATATAATAATTGTACAAATGGCTGCAATAAGTCAATTACCGAGTCGAAGGTGGCTGCGTTATCTGATAACTCGTGATCTTAAAAAAAATCACACATTGGTAGCCGACGATTTCCCTAAGTCCATCATAGATTCTGCCTTAAAATGTGAGTGAAGAATGACCCTGGGCACGAAATGATTCCTGGATAGCTCAATGGGTTATAGTATTGGCGTACTAAGCCAAAGCTCCCGGGTTCGATTCCCGTGTCAAGGGACAATTTTTCAATTTTCAGAATATATAACGATTTTTATTAAAATTCTTATCTAGTCACTGCTTATCATTTGAAAGAAAATGGTAACTCTTATTTTCCCCTAAATTTATTTTAAGTTTTCTTTAAATAAACGGGAAATTCTGATTTTGATCACAATTCCGCAACTATTTAAGGTATGAAATAACTTATCGTGGTAGTATTTTTTCGATTCTTTTTCAGCAGCACTGTATATTATCTCATTTTACAAATGCTACAAGCTTTAATTGATAAAATGCCTTGATTCTTAGATGAATAATTTGAGTTAGGTGGAAACTTAAACATAACTGTCTTAACACAATCCCTCGGCCAAAAATATTTACAGATACAATAATTATTTAAATGGTTGATAAAGTATAAGCCTACATTTTATCAATAAGAAAATAACCCGCCAGGGTGTGCGTAGTTGGCTAACGCGCTTGTCGTGTTGAGCTCGACTGCTGAGGACGGAGAGATCGAGGTTCGAATCTCGGTCGGGTGAAATGGGGGTGGTTTTTCCTAAATGGTTTTACACTCTCCCTCCAAGCAAATGCGGGTTCACTTCCTCTTATTCAACCTTCACAATTCCTAATCCATTAGAGTAATTAGTACTTAAAGCGTATAACCCGAACGGGTAGTAAGACGCGGTTCTAAATATTATTATTATTATTAATAAGAAAACAGGCTGTTTTTTGATGGGACACAGGTTCCGTTTTTACGATCGATTCCATAAAGTAAATGCGTGTGTTGGAAGGTACTGAGCTCTCGGAAATCCCATTCAAGAAGCCCGGATCTGACAGTCTAGAACAGCTACCGGTTGATTTATGACCTCTGATTACATAGCTCTTCACTGATCAATCTGTACCCAAATACAAGGAGAGACGAATAACACGAAAAAGGGGGGTAGGGGGTGCCTTGGCAAGAGGAGTATTTAATCAAGATGGGGGGCGCTAACAGTTAAAAGTGTACTGTCGTTTACCAGCTGTGTTGCTAAGATTTAACCACTATTTATTCGTGCTAAGATTTATCATAAACATTCACATTAAGGTGAGAGGGGATTTAGTGACTAAGGGATAGTCTTACTATAACTTTTATGACAATATTTCTGTCGTTGAGAAACTCGCTTGATTGGTTGCATGGTCTAACGCATTAATCTCACAGTTAAATATTATTATTATTACTATTATTATTTAGCACCGCGTCTTAATACCCGTTTGGGTTATACGCTTTAAGTACTAATTACTCTGATAGATTAGGAATTGGGAAGTTTGAATTAGAGGAAGTGAACCAGCATTTGCGTGGAGGGAGAGCGGAAAATCATTTAGGAAAAAACCATCCCCAGTTCTCCCGACCGAGATTCGAACCTCGATCTCCCCATCCTCAGCAGTCGAGATCAACACGACTAGCGCGTTAGCCAACTACGCCATTGAGGTTGGTCACTGTTAAATAGACTGCTGATGACTAGAAGATCGACATTCGAATCTCGGTTGGGTGTAGTAGGGATGTCTTTTCCAGAATGGTGTTCTATTATTTTTCCATTCAAATACGGGTGCAATTCTTCTAACTATAACCTTCTTAATCCCCAGAACCATCAGCGTAACTAGTAAATAAACATATTACCCGAATGGGTTGTAAGATGCATTGCTAAACATAATGGTAAGTATAGAAAAAGTGTTTAATCACATGCGTTTAGTTTAATTTCCATACATGTAGTATCAACAGTTTTTGATGTCCAAATTTGTTTGGAGAGAAATTGGGAAACAATTGAGGAACAATAGCCTTCAGTAGACATGACCCGGTTTAAAATTACAATCTTTCCGTTATCGGATATCAGAACAAACGAGTTAACGACTTGGACTTCGTGATCTTTGATTGAGACTGTAAAGAGATTAAAAAAAAAGTTATGGTTTCAAGTGTGTGGAACAGTGGTTCCCAATGACCTACAAGTCTATGACACCCCAAGAGGTTCTTTGAGATCGGCGTACCCACCTTTTTTTCTACTCATTAGAATCTAATCTATTATATTTATAGAACCCTCTTTGTTAATAATTCATGGTAGGAAACCGACACAACCCGGAATTTGGCGCAGTAAATCTGTGTCAAATGTGTTTTTATATACTTTTATTTTACACTAACTTGTAATAATAGCATTGGAGGCTCGTGTATAGGCACTGAGAAAATGCAGCACCCTCTATTTTCACTTTATATTATCGATAACATTTAATATAATGAGTCCTTTTTTCTTTAATTCTTTCTTTATTTTTGTAGTAAAATACATATTTCTTAAGCTTAATGTCAGTACTTCAGTAGCCATCCGCCAGCTTATGAAAAATATACAAAAAATATTTGTATGTAACTGTACGCTTCACAGTGCCAGCGACGTGTTGTTTGACTGTTGTGCGCATGCGCACATACGAGGGGTGTGGGGAGGAAGATGGGACTGCTAGGTAAAGATACCACTGTTACTTTCACAGTGCCGGCTCTGGCGTGATGGTAGAAGAAAGTTTTTTTTACTCTGCGTGTGTTGTGCTTGAAAGCCGTGTATCATATTCTTGAATGTGATAAAGTGTATAAGTGTGTAGAATTAGATTATTATTCAGCTTCCAGCTAATCGATTTGATTCTTTTTTCTTGTTATTTTATTTAACAATGCGCTTGCAATACTATCAATGAATAAAAATTTCCTCAATTGTCATCCAGAGATCAAGGAAAAAAAATTATTGAACATTTTGCGCAAAATAAAACAAGAAGAATTGATTTCATTTTTAAATGAATAGATAAAGCTTGAACTACAATTTAAGTTAAAGTAAGTAAAAAAGTTTTTGTTTTTGTTTTGTTTAGGATTTTATCAAGTTCCTGAATAAATTTTATTTTGATAAATGGTTTTTCCTTTAACACAATTTTAAAACAAAGGCCAAAAATTTTCTGTAGCAGCACCCCTACTAATTCTAGATACGAGCCTCTACTAAATAATAATGAATATAATAGTAGTAATTAACACTAAAATGTTTATTTAGGCCTACATGAACATTAATTAATTATGAAAAAGTTCAAATTAATTTATTTGGGTCCAATAATATATTAGTGATATAAGTGGAACCACTTATTTTTTTCCTATCACTTCTTGAAGATCAGGTTGAAGGCTAGACACTTTGACTAAAAAATCTGAATGCATGTCAATGTCTACACTGAATATTCATGTAGAAGAGTGTCGATTTATTATTATTTTAAGCTTTTGTTTTCTTACATTTTGGTGGATGTCATGGACCCCCTTGGAATAGCTCGTGACCATCGGGGGTCTGTGGACCACCTTTTGATAACCGTGGTTTGGAAAATTAATTCATTAAAAACATAATTACATAACCAAAAATCGTCAA
Source organism: Timema poppense (assembly GCA_902141375.1). Taxonomy (NCBI): domain Eukaryota; kingdom Metazoa; phylum Arthropoda; class Insecta; order Phasmatodea; family Timematidae; genus Timema; species Timema poppense. The sequence continues at coordinate 55,173 of CABFOV010003394.1, read as the reverse complement.
GATTAAAGTATAGTTTTCTTAAGGATATATGTTAACCGGCTCATTGTATATTTGTTCAGTGCACCTGGATACAAACCTGGGGATCTCTGGTACGATTTCCGTCTGGTACCGTGAGTAATTTCCATAATATAAGAATTATTCTAGCGCAAACTAGGGTTTGGTTTGCTAGGCCTTGGTTGGGTTTAAGTATTTTCACTGGTTACAAATTCTAGTACTCCTATTACCCTCATACTTACTATCATCCTCACTATCGTTCTCACACTCGCTATCACCCTCACACTCACTATCAACTTCATACTCACTATCGCTCTCACACTCGCTATAATCCTCATACTCACTATCACCCTAATACTCGCTATCATCCTCATACTCGCTGTCATCCCCATACTCGCTGTCATCCTCATACTCGCTATCATCCTCATACTCACTATAATCCTCATACTCACTATCATCCTCTTACTCACTATCAACATCACTTTACCTCATCGTGGCATGGAAATAACCTTCCACGGAAAGGATGTACGATTAATACATTCGGATGTCTCCTGAGATACAGTACATCAGTACTGGCTAATCTTTACACAACGGGGCTACGGGTGATTTAGCCCAAACACATATTCTGGTATAAAGCTAGGTGTTGTAAAGTAATAAATTTAAAATTATTTTAAGTCTCCAACGTTGAACATATTAGGGAGCCATTAAAAATATATTAAATATTAAAGATTTAATTTTTAAATGCTACTTTTTAATAAAATACTATTTAAACAAGTAAAATGTCAAACATTTTTCTTTTCATTTATCGATGTAGGCCTATTGTAATTGAGAAAATTATGGAGACATAAACTATGATGGATCTTCACTTCTAGGTTCGAATCCCCATTAGATGTATTGAAGGTGGTTTTTCCTAAATGATTTTCCACTCTCCCTCCATGTAAATATATGTACACTTCCTCTATATTAATCCTCCATCAAATGTGAGATATTTGTAAAATTAGTAAAAATATGTTTTTTTCTCGAACAGATAGTAAGACCCGTTTATATAAAATCAGACATTTTAAATGAGGCGTTTGACCTAAGAGACAGATGGCATCGACCATAAAAAAAATCCACTTTTTACCTAACTTGTTTCTGTTCGATATTATGATGGAACGACCGTGAATTGCAAAGGGAAATGGTACCAGGAGTAACACGTAATTATACAAGCTGAAATAATTTGCATACTCAATTACCTGGCACCAATTTAACGCCGGGCATTATATGGGTCACGTGGGAATACCTCCTTCCATTACCGCCATATTAGCCACGCCGAGTTTACAGAACATCGGGGAGGCGGAACGGTTTGGTGAGTTTGAGTTCACAGCTCCTAAAGTATACTTTGAATAAATGTGTTAATTGAGACATTTGAGACGTCAATGCATTTATTATTTACTATCCTGATACCCGCTGCCTAATTCTCGTACAGGCAATCCGAAAATACACACGAATGGAGTAAAAGATTGATCCAAACGTTCGTAGAAAATATAAAGAAGAATCTGATTGATTAAAGCAGCGCTTCACACAATATATGTTTACCCATGATGCATTGCAACGCAATCTTAAAACAGCTGATTATCAACATATTTTATTTTCTAGTGGGGTGACCTGGCGGTCTAGGGGTAAGGTGTCAAAACTCTTGTGCTGGGGGTCCGGGGTTCAATCCTCGGTCCCGGAACAGATTTATCTGATTACCAAACCCTTCCTTCACCTCTGACAAGACATCTTGTGAGTGTGGGGAATGCCAGGCCTCCACCGTGGTTCGGATCCCACGTTAAACTGTAGGTCCTCCATTTCATCTCACAATCACCCTACCATTACACATTAGCGTAAGTGCGTATAACCCGAACGGGTAGTAAGACGCGGTGCTAATAATAATAATATTTTCTAGTGAGTAAATATATATTTTAGATCATTGTCATGATGGATGTTTTCAAATTATAACGCTGTGTCGAGGCACAATCCAATATATCGATTCACAAGTTTTACATTGACGGTTTATTTCAAATCTCCTCACAACGGACAACGAAGCTGTCTGCTCGCTTCTAGCTCCACAGCGCATGCGTTGACAAATGCACATGGAGGAGGTTGTTCTGAGATTTGATTGGTTCTCTTATACTGAACATCTCAGGCAGAGATGACAAAGTAGAGAGGAGTTGAACTTCAGCAGAACAGTTAGCGTCGATAAGATGGAAGTCTTGTGATTGGCTTAGGGTTTGTCACGTGACCAGTTTTCTGTTCCGCTCTAGTTTTTCGGTGAACGTGAGAATCCACAATAAGGTAAAGAAAGGTAACCTGAATGGTATAGCGCGCTACTATCGCGGTAGAAAAAACTGCCTATAACGGGGAGACCGAGGTTCGAATGTCAGTCGGATGTCCTGATAGTGGTTTTTCCTAACTGGTTTTCAACCGTGGATACACTTATTATAATAGTAACCCACCTATTAACTAAAAAAACAATAGCGCAAATAGTACATAAGCGTATAGCTAAGACGAAGTGCTTGAAGAAAAAAAGGATGTTAAAATTTTGAAGAATTTTAACTTCCGGAGAGATTGGAAGTTCTTTTATAACAATAATTAATACCACAGGCTAGGATTTGAACTTTAACCTGCGCGTTCCAGTCAATAAACTCTTCTACTAGAATTGAATAAAATGATGTTGACTTTATCAAAAAAGCATAAGAAAATACGAGTTGTTGATTCGGTTACTACCTGCTTCGTTGGTAGAATGGTTGAAGGCAAGTATTTAAAATTCGTTTTAAAATAAGAGGAACATTTAAAATTGAAAATACCGAAAGGGTCACATTTCAATATATCATATTTATATTGTCAATAACTTAAGTAATTAATACCGACTTGTCTCTTTAATATTACAATACATATGTATAACTAATCACGCAGTTTTTTTACGAAGTAGGCAAGAAACTGTCAAATATAGCTCCAAGAACAATTATTCTCTACTTAATACATCCTAAATAAATTCTTCCACACTTCGATAACTTTGCATACTCCCTTCGCTTTAACAACAGCCACACACATTCATACATGCTCTTTTATTACTAAAATTATTTAAGGTTTCTTTTTGGTCTCACATTTATCTACAACATTTAAGCGTGTATTACATATCCTATCCCTTTCATTAGATCCACACACTCTACCTTCATAGTTTTGCTACGTCACATTATCTACATACATCCTATAAACATGTCCAAAACCACGTAGGACACTTCTTTCACATAGGCCTATTGTATTCCCTTTCAAACCGCACTCCTTCAGACACCCATTCATTACCGACTCCATTCATATGAGTTTTTCCACATACATCTCATTACTATTAATATTATAATAATAATAATAATTTTTAACACCGCGTCTTACTACCCGTTCGGGTTATACGCTTTAAGTACTAATTACGCTAATGGATTAGGAATTGGGAAGGCTGAATTACAGTAAATGAACCCGAATCTGCGTGGAGGGAGAATGGAAAACTATTTAGGAAAAGCCACCCCAGTTCACCCGACCGAGATTCGAACCTCGATATTCCCGTCCTCAGCAGTCGAGCTCAACACGACAAGCGCGTTAACCAACTACGCCACCGAGGCGGGTATTAATATATCATTTTTTAACAAATATTTAAAACATTATGTCGAAACTTATATTTTTAATAAAAGATTTAACGCTTTAATTTCAGGAAGTTTGGGATTGGCTAGAGTAATTTTTAATTTACAAATATCGGTTCGTAAGATATAATTACTTAGGTGTATGATTAAATTTCAGTTAATGGTTAAAAACATACTTATCCTACACTCATTAGATGAAATTGAATGACTCAGAGTATGGATGGTCCCTGGATAACTCAATGGTAAGGTTTCATCTATAAGCCACGTAACACTTTTTTATTAATTTTTTTACCTCCCTCCTCTCTTCCATTCTGGTTTATGGATGATCTATTTAAGAACCCCGGTCTCTCAAAACCCAAGGTCTTTGGTTTGCACACCGTATCAACATTTAACATCCCAACAATGCAATTGAAAATTTAAGTCATCCATTAACCAGCTATCAACAGAAAACTCGAAGTCAATCAAGTATATATTTAAGTGGCTATGAAATGCCATTTTAATAGTAATTACAGAGCTGTGTGAAAGAGTAAGTGCTTTTAAAGTAAAGAATTAAACTTAATTAAAATTTTTAATAGTAGTTTTTTTTAAATAATTATAATCCTACTACATTGAAATATTTATTCCTACAAAATAGGTAGTCAAATAGTGTGAAAATAAAATATAAATCATGTTTGTCTAGTAAAAATATTATTAAATCAATAAGATATGAAAAAATTGTATAACATAGTTTAGTATCCATGTTTAGTCAAACAACATTTAAAAATATATCTTTCATTGAACTTGTAATTAAATTTAAATTTAAAGTAATACTAAGTAAGTTTTACTCTACAAGATGGACGCTTGATATTGTGCAGAACAAAGTTAAAGTATGATACAATAAAGTAAATTAAAATAATAAGGATATTAGCTGCTGTACAAGTTTAAGAAAACGCAATTAAAGTGGAAGCTTGGTTGAACCAATCATAATTGACTTATACTATTTATAAATATTATCACTAATTGACTACCTAGTGATGATCAAGGAAGATTGCAATGCAATTGTTTGAAAAATATTTAAAAGCTTATTTTTTCTTAATTCTAAACTCTCTTACTAAGACAAAAGGTTTTTCAAAATAACTAGTCATTTATGAAATTAAAATTTCTTAATAAAATCGCCTTTTACGTTTTCTGATAAAAAAAAAATCAAAGATACGAAACTAAATGTACTCCTGGGAGTAAAACAAGAAACCTAAAAAGACAAAAAAACAGTTATGTTAGCGTTCATAACCAAATACGTTTATACAGTTTTTATGAATTTGTTTGTTGACATCTTCAGTGTAGTCTATTTGAATTATCTTTGGTTCTCTTGTTTGATAAAATCTATGCGTGCTTTTTTCGATAGTTTTCTTTATCGGATTCACTCACCAACTCAAGGTGCAAAATATTTATTTAAAGATGACGTCTGAATAGTAGGTATTGTAATCTTTGAATTTCCGGAATTACGGAGAATCTTTCGTGGTACTTGGAATCATTTATTTGTAAAGTGCATATGTGTAGCCGAGTAAACCACGAGGTTTGAATAAAGGCGTATGAGATGCTGATTAAATCATTATCCTGCTGAAGTCCTTTAGAATATTTATTTGAACTACTTCTAGTGACTAGCTTTTACAACTCTAGGCACAGAGAGTCTGTTTGTCTAGTTTAGTTTGTATCAGATGTTCTCAAACTTTTTGAATGGCGTACAATCCTATATTTTTCCTTAACTAGGAGTATAATCAAGATAAATGCTTCGTATTTACTATTTCAGTATATTTTAAATGGTGTGCAGGGATCTAATTACATACATTGCGCGGCTTCACCGGCTATCTGAGCTTAAATAAAATATATTTCCAATCACTGTTTATATCTATTTTACTTTGTCTGGTCTTGGCCCAACTATATTTATAAGATTTAATGCAGGTATATCATTTTCTGACTTTAATTTGCTAGTTTTGTTTGACTTCTCACGGCGTACCAACGGGAATAATTGAACTTAACATAGTTTGGAGACTTCGGGAGTATAGTATTATTTCACGTCCAAAATGTATTAATAAACTTCTAGTCTAACCAAATACTTACAATAAACATGGTATGAATGAGTAATAAATAAATGTTAGAGTAAGTTTACCCGTATTTGCTTTAAGGTAGAGAGAGCTGTAAGGAAATAGTAAAATAAATATTAAATTAAACAACACATAAGTTCTTCCTTTATTTATACCTTGTGTTAAATTCGATAAGCCCATTTCCGGTAGTAGATATTACGAGGAAATAGCTTAACAGATTTTGACAAACATACTTTCATTTTAAAGGTTAGGAGCCCAGTATGTCGTTAAAAAGAGTAGCCTAAAACAAAAGAACTCAATTTTCCCTGCGAATTTTCCATCTTTTCTTTCTGTGTGTTCAACTGTACAATCATTGTTTGTTTACATCACCATGGAAACAATTTTTTATTTATTATTATTTATCACCATGTTTTACTACCCATTCGGGTTATACGCTTTAAGTACTAACTACGCTAATGGATTAGGAATTAGGAAGGTTGTATTAGAGGAAGTGAACCCGAATTTGCGTGGAGAGAGAGTAGAAAAACATTTAGTAAAAATCACCCCCAGTTCCGCTCGGCCTAAAATATAACCTCGATCTCCCCGTATTTGGTATTCTAGCTCGACACGACTAGCGCGTTAGCTAACTACGCAACCGAGGTGGGTATGGAAACAATGATTTATGTATTGTTTATCAAACTAAACACCAAAAGCTATAAATATATATAAAGTCAATAGTCTTTTACGAGTAAACGTTTGACTATCAAGTTGAGTGAGTGCTTAATATATAGATTTTTAAATCAATATATATATATAGAATACACTTTTGGGAAATAATCTACAGCCATCGTTGCAATGATCAACTTATTATACTTATAATATGTAAGCTATTTGAAACTAGACAATATACATTGTTATGAAAATATAATTCGGAAAAATATATGTTTTCACGATTTAAAAATAATACATTAAATAATATACACGCATACAGAGACACATTATATTATCGGTGCATTTTAAATCAAACAGTTTCCAAACGTCTAATTGAAAATAGATATAATTACCTGTATCTAAAAAAAATACTAGTTTCATAAATTATTATTATTTTAAATTTAAATTTATTACTTTTAACAGTCCTTTAACTTAACAATACAAGTTATTCCATATCTTAAAAGAGTTTCGAAGTTATGACGAAACTTGGAGATTTCTTAGAAAGAAAGAAAAAAAGTGGAAGGAAATTTTCATGGGAAAATGACATACGACCATTAATTTTAAACATTGTCTCGATAGGAGATTGAATCAAAATCACTGTAGTCAGTCTTGAGAAAATTGCTTCCTTTCTCTTCTTAACAAAAAAAAACAAAAAAAACTGCTCCTTAGTTTCAGGGTTATATAGATAATGGCAAAAATCCCTTTGGGTAAAATTATTAAAACCCTATGCAACAAGTTTTAGAATTATCGGTAAAATGGTTTCTCTTCTAATGTCAATACAAACTCTAATGGGTTTAGTGGAACATGAAACTTTGGCATCCATCATATTATCTAAATCCTTTTCTTTTTAAGGGGGTGACCTGGCGGTCTAGGGGTAAGGTGTCAGACTTCTATGCTGGCGGCCGGGTTTCGATCCTTGGTCTAGGCAAAGATTTATCTGATTACCAAACCCTTCCTTCACCTCTGACAAGACATCTTGTGAATCTGGGGAATGCCAGGTCTCCACCATGGTTCGGATTCCACGTTAAACTGTAGGTCCTTCATTTCATCTCACAATCACCCTACCATTACACATTAGCGTAAGTGCGTATAACCCGAACGGGTAGTAAGACGCGGTGCTAATAATAATCTTTTTAAGAATCAAAATAATTTCTATATTTATGTGATCACGTAAAATAAAAATAAAACATGGTTTAAAGCGGGTAGATTTGTTATATTATGTGTGTTATGCTTAAGTCATAATGACTACTGGAACGGACACTCTATGTTATTTAAAAGTATTAGTCGACGTCTGATATACTTTGTCGTTTGAAAGTACGCTTACTAACAGAATACTTTGAAAATATCAGCTCTTTTGTGATGTATATTAAAAAAAAAAATTTCTATAATGTATGGTTTTCTATTAGTTAAACTTTTTTGTATTGTTACGTATTTTACAACTAAACATATTTATTATATAGGATTATTGTGGATGTCATGTATTATGATGTAAGATCTTCTATTTTCCGTGATTTTCATATACTTTCGAACTAAAAGATTCCCCAAGCATCTTTTTCAATATCCTAACATTATTTCTTATTTTAATACTAATTTTAACTTTCACAAAAAATATAGGTACAGTAGCCCTATGGCTTCTTTGGTGCTGACTGACTGCTCACAGCTGACTTCTTGACAGCTGCTAAATACATGTTTTTGCAGATCATATAGTTCGGTGTAGGGATACATAATTTGGTCTGGTAACTTTTCAAAGCCATCAGCTGTCAGCTGTGAACTGTCAGTCAGCACCAAAGACGTCAAGTGGATACTGTACTCAATGTTTGTGTAGATAGTAGATAAAGATAAGTTTGATTTCTATATAAAACTAAAAAATAATATAATTTGAAATTTCAGCTTGACATGTTAGGTGTTAACGGAATATTGTATTGAGAGTTTTATTTTACTTATGCTGTATTTTAACGCCTTCAAAATACTAATTTTGATTTTAAATGAGATCTACCCAAAGATAAGGATGAAAACTGAATACAAAATAATATATATATTTCTACTTCTATTTTACCTTCTCTCTAAAAAAAAATACGATACTTAAGTTTCCTTTTTTTTTTATCCGTGACATGAAAAAATTAGCCGATGCTAGCAGATACTTTATTAGGGTGAAGTAATATTTTTTTATTACTTTTATCTTTTTTTTTTTCTGCTCGTCATGTAACAAAATCACGCTCAATAAATATTTTACTCTAGCAAATAAATGTTCCGCTCATAATTCGTTTATTACATTGGGATCATGGCTGAACGAACTCTTTCGCCTGAAATTGGGATCTATTGTTCATGTATATAGTATCTGCCCTTCTCGTTAGGAGATGTACCGTTAGAGAAGACGAGACACAACCTTATCTCCAAAGTAGCCATTTCTGAACGTAATATTGGGTGTGTAAGTAATATTTTATATTTCTCAGGATTCTATACCTCGCTTCCTACTATCCGATATAATAAGTCACTTATGACATACATTATTTTTATGTTCTTATCGTATCTACAATTTTAAATCTCTCTTTAGATTTAAATTTGATATAATTCCTAATATTTCTCTTACTAATTGTAGTTGGTATTTATTCTTGTTGATGTAAGTTCATAAGAACAATAATTAATAATAAAGTCAATAGTTTGATATATACTTAGAGTAAATACGTTGTTCACTCAGTTTAAGGCATCAGTCTCACAATAAATGTCAAAATATAAAAATCTCGCACCAGGGTACTGTATCAATTATTTTAGCGACAGTTCTTAATCCTTTGTTAGGGTGAACACGTATATTCTGATTACTCAAATTTGTTAGGGATTAGGAAGAGTTAATTTAGACAAAGTGTACACGCATTTAACCCGCCTCTGTGGCGTAGTTGGCTAACGCACTTGTCGTGTTGAGCTCGACTGCTGAGGACGGGGAGATCGAGGTTCGAATCTCGGTCGGGTGAACTGGGGGTGGTTTTTTCCTAAATGGTTTTCCACTCTCCCTCCACGCAAATGAGGGTTCACTTCCTCTAATTAAACCTCCCAAATTCCTAATCCATTAGAGTAATTAGTACTTAAAGCGTATAACCCGAACGGGTAGTAAGACGCGGTGCTAAATATTATATTAAATCATTAAGGAAAAACCACCCTCAGTACACCTGACCGAGTCTAAACCTGATTTCCTATCCCCGTCATCGGCATTCTAGTATATTGGGAGAAAGACGCCTTAAACCAGGGAAACCTTATTGGGTATCATTATTATTAGCACCGCATCTTACTATGCGTTCGGGTTATACGAAATTTATTGGGTATCAATCGACTTGAATAAGTCATATATAAGTCTCATGATCACCCATAGGTTCTCTACGTTATTTTAATTTTTGTTTGTCTGTACCTATGTGTTATACTTCTTAAAATCAATCTTTCTAAAAATTGATATGTCCCCCACCCTTATATAAGTAAGAAAATAATAGATAAAAGATATATTTTCCATATTAAAATATTTAATTTTCTTTTTAACATTTCCAATAGTGATCTATAAAGGTATTTATAAAACCCACGTGATCTACTGAAAACTGACACGAGATCGACCTGTCGATAAAGATCGACCGGTGACCGACCCCTGCCTCAGACCATACGGCAAACGAAGTGAGTCTTGACCGATTGCAAAATAATTTTAAATAATTTAGTTCAGTTGAGATGAACCATCGTACCCAACATCTTTCGAGTGACCACAAAATTGAAACCTGATATAAACAGATTGAGAAACTATATAAAACGAATAATATTCTTTCCAAACTTCGATAATATTATCGGGCTAAAATCATCATGTAACATTATACAAACGTCCTCAAGTCCAAATTGTCAAGATAAAACAGGACCTCGATTTGCTCGGTGAAGTTTAATATCCGAAGTAAGGTGGTTTTTTTAGACTCATAAAGTTGTACAAGTTGTTTACCTCTAAAGATACCATTATATTGTAGAGCCTCGTACGAATTGCACCGCGAACTGTTGACCTAAACAAACCTAACCTAACCTAACAAACCTTAAGATTTTTGTCAAAACATTTGTACGACAAGAACTGAGGGAGTTTGGTTATTACGAGGGATGTAGACATGAGATTATGATAGTTTCTATTTGAAATTCAAGACAACATGATAGAAATCACACTGCTAATTATGCGGGTGCAACTCATACCTCTCTCTCTCAAGTAAGTAGGCCGCAATTCGTACATTATTTCAAGATTAGACCGCAACTAACCTACATGGCTCGTAATACGTAATCGATTAATAAATAGAGATGGTCTGTGACTGTAAGCTCACAGTCTAATGTTAAAGTTCAATTTGTCTGGCTTTCTGATGATGAAGAGACCAATGATCAAATACTGGCCTGGCTTTTAAGGTTTTTTTCTAAAATAATTTTTCTATTATCCATCAAAACATACTTGTAACATTTATTTTATGTTCTACCTTACTCAGCCCTCAACACTAGCTCAGTAATTAATACATAAAACGACCGAACGGGTGTTATAATATGGCAAACTAAATGGTAATATGCACCTCGCATATTTTATTCATATTTTAAGAGATATTTAATAAAATCTCGTAAGATTTGTGAAGTGAACTAGTGGGTCTTTACATTTTTATATAAACACTATACCAAATACCACAAATTAAATAATATACACTGTTACTTACTTACTAGGGAGCGGCAAAATGATCTGACGGTTTTCGCCGCCGCGTGGTTGAGCGAGTAGGTGGTGGGGAGAGGTGGGGATAGGCGCGTTTCAGAGCCTACAGGTGGACATTTTTAGTAGCCATGGCGCAGTGGTCGGTTGAGCATCGCACGTTTGTTGTCGAGGCGTTTTTTAAAAGTGGTGATTCCTGTGTTGCTGTGCAGCGGCAGTTCCGTAGGCGTTTTAATTTAGGTCCACGAGGAAAAGTTCCGACACGCAACACAATTATTCTGTGGGTGAGTAACTTCAGAGATACCGGTTCAGCGTCGAAACGGAAGTCGACAGGCCGTCTAAGGTCAGCCCGGACGCCAGAGAATATCGATAGAGTAAGAGAAGCTGTGGAAGCCAGTCCTCGGCGGCCGACCCGTAAACAAGCTGCTGCTTTGCATATGTCTGACCGCTCGGTAAGACGAATTTTGCGGTTTGATCTGCATTTCCATCCATACAAAATGGCTATTGTTCAGCAGTTAAAGCCCAATGACTATGAAAAGCGAAAAGCATTTTCAGAGCAAATGATTGATTTGATGACAGATGAAAAAATTTTCATGATGAGCGACGAGGCGCATTTTCATCTGGACGGTTATGTAAACAAACAGAACTTTCGTTATTGGTCAGCTACAAATCCTGAAGAACTGCATGAACGTCCTCTGCATAGTCCTAAGGTCACTGTGTGGTGTGGTGTAACAAAAACTTGTGTCATTGGGCCATACTTCTTTGAAGAGGGTGGTCGAACTGTTACGGTCAATTCGCAACGCTATCTGTTGATGTTACAAAACTTCCTGATCCCTGAACTTCGGAGAAAACGCCTAGTGCGCAGTAGAATCTGGTTCCAGCAGGATGGGGCAACTGTCCATACAACCAATGCGGTGATGGACTTTTTAAAAAGTAAGTTTCGTGGCCGAGTAATCTCGCGTTTCGGGGATATTGCATGGCCAGCACGCTCCCCTGATCTAAGCGTTTGTGATTTTTTCTTGTGGGGTTTCTTGAAATCAAGAGTCTACACAAACAAGCCCCGCACATTGGGCGAACTTAAGGTGGCCATAACTCAAGAAATCGCCAACCTGTCTCCTGCAATGTTAGGGAAGGTGTTCGACAGTTTTGGTGCGAGACTGGAAGAGTGTTTCATCACAGAAGGGCACCATTTGAAGGACGTCATCTTCAAATCTTAAACTGATGAAATCGGTTGTTCCAATGTTATTTTCTTTAATTTCCATTAACAACATTCTGTAATAACCAATAAAACATTTTTTATCACTCTTAACATTTGTGTTATTTGTATTTTAAAACCGTCAGATCATTTTGCCGCTCCCTGTATATGACATTAAGAACTAGGAACACTGTTACAGAAAAAATTAGAAAAGAGAAACATATTTGTCCACTAAAGAGCATAAGAATCAAATTCTTTTTCAAAGACCTGAATTAAAAATAATATATATTTTATTATAGCTCAGAAATTATTGGTTTTATAACAATATTTTCCTAATAAAAGATGTGTATCTTTAATAGTAATACAACATTTTGGTGATATGTTATTTCGTATCTTTGATATTGGCGTAGAAATTATGAAAATTGGAAAATTTCCATAATGCAAAGTACCCTCCAAGTCATTATCTTGAGAAATTGATAATAGCTCTTTGTGTATAATGACAAAGTATCTAGATATAATATTTAATAAAAATCATAAGAGTGAATTTCAAGAAATTTGATTTTTTCTCTTTTTAATCCTTCGATAAACAACTCTTAAATTTAGGGTTAGAAATCTAATTCCAAAAATCCCTTGGTGAGACCTTATTAACACACCAGATACCAAATTTGAGCCCAATCTGTAAATTAGTTTAGGCTCTAGACCGAGGTAGAGAGAGACAAATTTAAGGCATTGCTTAAACAACTTTTTGGGTTTCAAGGGGTTATGTAACGTTGACTTTTATCAAAATCTTAGTTCAATTTTTTTTTTATGATCAAATTACTTTCTTTCCGAGGTGTCAAGAGAAATTAAAACTATATAAAATCATGTACTGATAACACACTGTGTTATGGAATGAAAATTAAAATCATCGAAATGTAAGTATTTATAGCACTGTTTGTCTTAATAAAAAACTAGACAATCTACAAATATCCAAAATTACACACAGACCTTAGAATTTAATACTTGCTATATTATATTTACAAGAATATATATTAAAATCATATGAATAAAACATAATATGTATGTGTGTAAACAACAAAGATCGGAATGTCAAACAACCTTTAAGGCTGAAGGTATAAAATTCAATTTTGAAACACACGTCTTAAAATATGTTGATAACTATAATTTTAATGGATATTTTTTACTCATGAGCGTAGACTTGGTTAGTTTTATGCTCAGCTTGATCATCATGAATAATATCAGCTTTAAATCTAAAGATAAATTTCAAAAGTTAAATATTGATTTGATTTTTACCTTACTCTAGCAGTGGGCCTCATCATTTTCACGGCTAAGCAGTACCAAAAATACATAAAATTAGAAAGTTCAATATCCGGTTGCATCCTCTACTTTCCTTGAAAATTTCCACTATTTTCTGCTTCACCTTATTCTTAACGTAATTTTTTTCCCCCATTTCTCCCTATTTTTTACATTTAACATATTCACACTTTTATGGATTTTTGGTGCGGTCTTTATAGCTTATTGCCAAATTTAATTTTTTCTACCACACATAGAGGTAGTTATTTCTATTAGTTTTGTAAATTGTAGACCACTTTCCCCATTAAAACGACCCCTACCTATTATTTTCGAATTTTAAGACGAGTAAGGCTATCTCAAGTTTGGCCTTCTTACTGTCTGAAAAATCTAAGTTTTCTATCACACCGTAAAGTGATATTTTCTGTTCCTTTTCTTGTTTCTCAAGGTCTTGATCAAAAATTGTACTCCTTGTTATATATATATATATGAGGCAGAGACATATTTTTTTACAAATAAAGAATAATTGATTTAAAGATTAATGAATCAGACTAAAAGGACACGAAGGCATTTCCTTCCTAAACCAATAAATCTAAATAAAGAAAACTTTTCAAACCTATTTAAGTAAATATAGGTATATAAGACTTGACATTTTTTAATTTTTTAAATTTCTGAGCTTGATTTCTTAACCGCTTGCTTACCGGTTTTTATATGGCCTAACTCAGAAACCAATACATGTATTGTATAACTATACATTTTTAGACAGGCTCACCAACTTAAGGAAACCAAAGGGTATGCCTTTCAAGCGTATTTATTTTTAATTTTATATACATTATAATTTTGACTTATTAAACTACTTGGCAATTTGATTGGACATCTTCCCTAACAAAAGCACAAAAATTGAACAATTGACATTTTGACACTAAGAGTTTGAACATGTGTGGGTATTAAATTTACATATTGTGATTCCATTACCCTAGACTGAATATATGTTCTCTAGCACGGGTATCTATAAAACTATTTAAAAACAATCACTTGAAATTTCACATATGCTGATGTAATAAAGGAAGCCTAGGTTTGTTTTCATCTCTGGTGTATTTTCTGGTACTTTTACAAATATTGGAATCTAACTGCCTCAACAAATTAGGTTAACCTGCCGTCCTGTAACTGTGTGTGCTACTGATGTTGGATAACGCAAGTCTGGCAAAGGCAGTGGTATCTTCCCTAACTGTCAGGCGATGATAGAAATTGATGTAATGTGTGGTTTAATCGGTCCCTAAACTGCCCTCTTCGTACATTTACGTGAGTGGCTACACTCGGAGGACACAGCCATGATGGGTTGACGGAGCCTCAAAAGAGGTGTTTGTCACCCTGATACCAGCTGCCTGACATGTTACTGGCATATGGTATGTGAGTTTTCACTTTGAATAGGCTTAAGCGAGTCATCAGAGCCGGTTACCTACATGTGTTCAAATTCTCGCATATCATTCTAGGGTGACTTAAATGCATCAGCATTTGACTAGAGACGTAGTGGCGTTCTTTAATGGTATTGGTAGTGTTTTTTTTTTT
>CABFOV010003394.1:10169-39902 GCA_902141375.1 Timema poppense | reverse complement strand
TGTTTTTTTTTTTTTTTTTGCAGTTCGAATTAATATTTCAAGTTATATTTTACTTCACAAGGGCAAAATTTTGTTTGAATTTCCTTTGAAACAGACATGTTGGTACTCAGCATAAGGTGACAACAGTGAAAGCAATGTGCTCATGAGGCACATGTGAGTCTTGAATATTCTATATTTTTTAAATACTTTCATAAAAAATTAAAAACCTTAAATCTAACCATAGAAATATTTAAAACACAACTACAAACAAAGTGCCGTTAAATCAATGCAAGCCCCACAGTTGTAAATTGTATCTCGCATTATTTATTTTTGTGAACAAACCCTGCTAATTTTACTCTTTGCTCAGGAAGCCACGATCCTCCAACAGCAACGCGCAACTATTATTTATCAAATAAACTTTTGATTCATAATGCTACTAATGTGAGTCTTTAGCACAATAAACAAAAAAGTGTTGGCGATGTACATGAATATTGTGAGCATCAAACGTGTGAAACCATATAAACTCTAGTTGTTATAATTTAATTTTGTACAGTGGCTGTACTCGTATTTATAATCAGATTTATCTATTACTTATTTGAATTATAATAATTAAATATAAAATGCTATAACACAATTTAATACATGATTTAGTGTATTGATTTATATACTCACCTGGACCACACGTCCAATGTCTTCCACAATTTTATCCCCTCTGTCCAAATTACAAAACACATTCACACGGAAGCCGTAAGGCCCCTCCTCTTACTACAATCCGCAATAATCAGAACCATCCCTCCAGCACATAAGGCCCTTTGACACGATGTTATTCTACTAATGCAAGTCTACTAGTTTTAGCTTACTAACATGTTAGTTGTTGACACGCCTTTTTTACTTGTATTAGTATCGCTTCTGAAAACATGGCTGAAAATGAAGTTGTGCTAACGGATCTCTCTATTGGAAACATTTTTTATTTATCACTGCGTCTCATTTCTCTATCGTGTAATTTATACGCGTAAACTAACTACACGTATGTATTAGGAGCGAGGAGGGGGGAATTCAGAATAAAAATGGGCGGCCAATTAAATTTAAAAAAAAAAGTCATTAAATTTATCATAATTAGTTGACTTATTAAAGAAAATGACAACATAAAAAATTTAGTGATAAATATGTGTCCTATATTTTGTTCCTTAATACATTAAAATATATTAAAGTTGATCCCAAATAATTATTATATTATTTTGCTTTATTTGTTAACTCACTTAGCATACATGGTAAATAAAATTTAACTCATTTAAGGTCAATAAATCCCATTACAACCAAACTCGGTTGGGCAGTTTTCTTAAATAGCCCCTAGTTTTTTCAACACTGTTTTAAATGTTGGTATACTAATAACAAACTCTTGTTAAATGCTAGCTAGGCCTAAAAGATTGTTCAAAAATAAATATAAATTATTTTGTAGATTGGTTTAAATATACATTATCTGGTTTGCTATGGACAATAATATAATGTTGTGTATACACTCAATTTGCCAAAGCATTACTACAATGTGTTTTAAGTGTATGGGCTAAACATTATTAATTAAAACTTATAAATATTGTATAAAGTGTAAAATATGGAAATTGGAAAGCGTGCCTGTGATTTCACGTGAAAACCACCGGCCATACATAACTTACTTGCCGATAACACGAATATTATCTTGCCGAAACTAATAATGGTACTACAATGATGTATTATATTTTGTGATTGTATATAAAAATAATTACACATGCTAAGTTGATTGGTAGGAAATATTGGTTTGATAAGATTATTTACAACATTTTTTTACGGATACTAAATATCTCTAACAAGGCACATTTGCAACATTTACGTAACATATTATTTTGGGCACTTCTTGAGAATATGTACTTCTGATATAACTTTTCATTATCCTCTAGTGCAATGTCCCTTGCATTCTTATCTTTATAAATCCGGCTTATAATTCTACAAAAACACATTATTTTCATAACATTCCACAAAAATGTGTCCCCCGCACAACCTTTTTTTTATTTCCGCCATTTTGAATTTTCTACTTGCATTAGTAAAGTTGGAATGTGACCAACTTTTTGACTTGCAAGTGGACTTGTTTGTTAGTAGCTTGCTTGTCTGTTTATACGGTGCAAGCTGTGCGCACGCAGCCAAATTAATGTACTTGCATTAGTCAACTAATACCATGTCAACGGGCCTATAGCAACAGGTTTTTTTTGAAAGATAAATTCGTAGAAGACCACCTGTGTGAGAGTTCTTATAATAGCCAAGGAATTCTAATGTACACACAATACAATCATTTGGGAAACTTCTTGGGCAATCCAGCCCCACCCGAGCAAGACAAACACATTACAAAAATGAAATTATTATATCAAAGTGTGGATAGCTTTCAAACAAAAAAATACAGGAAGCTGTAGATTTACATTTATAGTTAGTCTAACCTAGGGTTTACATTTGTCGTTTTTTTTTTTACTTTATTGTGCCCTCTGGATGAAAGAAATTATTGTAATCGTCAAAGATATTTAATTTTATACATTGATGAATTTTGGTGTTCCATTAACCTCTGGACACGAAAAATTGATTTATCTCTAATAAGGTTGGTCTGGTTTTTATTCGGACTAGAGCCTTAAACATTATTTTTTGATCTGGCTAAAACTAGACTTATAGTGTTTTCATAAGGTTCCTTAGTTGGTTATTTGGAAATACGAGTATATGTAGTTCTCTCTCTAAAAGTAGTCTTAGTTTACACAAGGGCAAAAAGAGAAAAAAAAATCCAATAAGGCTCAAACGATCTTTATTAGAACTCTTATCTAGGCACTATTTAAAATTACATATAAAATCGCGAGCCCTATTTTTTTAATTACTTAGAAGGTACATTACATAAACAGATAGATCCAAATTTTATATCTCTACCAAATCTGTATAGCCTAGGGTTAAAACTTATAATCCAAACAATCTTGTTTAGTGCACCCTCTTTCAGAAAACTATAATTAAACTTAGGGTTGGACATCCAGTTCAAAAAAATAATAATTTGGAAAATTATATAAAAGATTTATAATCCAATTTAATAACAGATCGATGGAATGATTTTGGCTCTAGGTCAAGATACAGACAAACAAAAAGATAAACGGAAGGCATCGTGAAAACCATGAAGAAACATGCGCTTTTCAGAAATAATGTGAAAAGGATTACACCATTAATATATATTTTGTATACAATATTTCCTGTTAAAAGGAACAACTCCGCAGTATTTGGCTAAGGACGCCAATTCCCTATACCAATAATAAGTTATCCTTCACAACACCTGTCGCCAGGACTCGATTAGTTAGATTTTACACTGTTGACGAAGGGATCAAGAGGCAAGAGGTATGTCATATATAAACCGTTTGTGCGTATGGTTAGGGTACAAGCAAACTAGCAAATACACACAAGCCAAACAAGCTACCACAAATACACGCACTCTACGGCACTGATTCTAACAGTCGCATATAGCGGCACTCACAGAAATTCGCACTCGCAGTCTAACATTCAAACTAAAACATACAAGACGAAGTGCACAAAGATAAACACCGAATAAAATATTGTACGTTAATATTACAAGTGTGCATTGATATCAAGCATTTAATTGGAGTATGTATAAGTAATCAACAGATTTTATTTGAATAAACCGTGTGTGAATAAACAGCCATAAATAATTCTCTTTCTTTCATTTTATTAAATATACCGATTTAATTAGTGATCGACCACAGAGCAATTAACAGCTAGTTAAACGGTATATATTCCATACAGTGATGATAGGCGCTCGACCACGGAGCTATATACAACCTAAATATCATCACAGCATTATTTTGTGTGGAAAAAATCCGTAGTGTTTCAGGGTCATGAACCATCGACATTTATCAAAATCTCCGGTACAATTTTTTTTTTGACGATCACAATATTTCTCTCTTGGAGAGGTAGAGTGAAATTAATAGAATAGAGTTACATCGGTGACTGTACTGCCTAAAACGTAACTTTATTACTAGTCTAGATTTCTGTTGAATTGAGTTCGAATACTTGCCTAGTGTAATAAGTTTGTTTTTATTTAAATGGCCCACCACTCAAATTCTACGCAAATGTAAGATCATTAATTTTAATAACGGCATTCCTTTTCTCTAACCTATTATAATGATTACTATGCATACAGTCCAGTCAGGTATAAAAAAATACATGTTTGAAAAAAAACAACCATGTAAACTAAAAAAATAATGGTCTAAGTTTAAGCATTAAACTTTACTGGTTGCAGAAGCAAGGTAAATATTTAAGTGAGAGGAGTTTAAGAATTGCCTTCCTGGTCACATCGTAATAGCGTGTTGGTTGCCTGGTTTCGCTATTTTCTGGAGTGGATCACGGCTAAACTAACCACAACCACACCACCCCTCCCCGCCCCCCTCATCCACCCTTTATGGAGGGGTTTGGTAAGCCAATGAGGGTGGTTTTCGGTTAGAAGGAGGGATAAGCGGGCATGGATTTGTAATTAGTTGACGTGAATTTTCAAACACACGCTCCTACTGACAAATTAGAAACTAACTTATCAACAAGCATCATTGTTATTTACCAGTGAACCTAAAAATGCTGTTAAATATTATTTTTTAAATTTCATGACAGCCGACCAGCTTTAACGCGCTGATAGTATGCCTACTATAAGGTTATATTCAGATTTTGGTAGGAGACAGGTATGGAAGGTATTATTTCCTACCGAAATCCTACAGTACAGTAGTATTTTGGTAGGTAAAAAGGCCTTCCTAAATGTAACTCTTAGTATTGTTAGAAGGCCTTTTACATAAAAAAAAAATCTATATATTCTTACTAAATTAGGCCTCTCAAGAACATCAGGGTATCGGCGCTAATATGCGAAGGAAGTGTAAAAGTATTAGTGATATTTTTATTCCAAAATGATTTTTGTACAAAATAAATATAATATTTATTCATTAGATACATTTAGTTTAATTATTGAGTATTTTCCACGAGTATAATGTCAATTATTGATACACCTTTCTTTACATTTAAAAATACCTCATCTAATTATAATATGCTTATGACACCTATTCAAGAACTATTGAATAGGTTGCCATTATTTTTACTACCACATGTTAGAGCTATAAAATGTACTATCCTTATGTACTAGGCTACACTAATCTGTAGGGCACAAGAAAGGTTGTTTTAGAGGAAGTATGTTGTCATTTGCGTTGAAGAAGAGTAAAAAATCACTTAGATAAAACCACCCTAATTACAATCTGGTGGGATTCTGACCCAAATACCCCCGCCATAAG
Organism: Timema poppense; assembly: GCA_902141375.1. Lineage (NCBI taxonomy): Eukaryota > Metazoa > Arthropoda > Insecta > Phasmatodea > Timematidae > Timema > Timema poppense. The sequence continues at coordinate 34,587 of CABFOV010003394.1, read as the reverse complement.
TAAAGTAAACTATGGCGAGAGAGACTTCTTAGACCATACATCCATCAAAGTGGGTAACTGTTAATATTAATATGTGTTGAAATTTAAACTGTAATTAAATACTAAAGAATTTTTTTTAAATTTTCGCAAGAAATATTTTGCTACACAAACAATAGAAACACTGGAATTAACTCGCCTTCACTTCCATATAACATTTAAATAGAATATCTTTCTTTGTCACTAATTTTAATTTGCTCAAAAATTAATTTGAATTGGATTTAAAAATAAACAATGTATACAATTATTAAATAGTATTTCTTTTAAATTAATATTTAAATATTTTATCAATTTCTTTTTAATAAGTAGATAGGAATAATTACCGAGAGTAAAATGTTTAAAAAATATGACTATGACTGTATTTATTTAAATTAAACATCGATTATTTTTTATTATTTTTTCTGGTATTTTATTTATGATATTAAACAGAATTGGAAACAAAACTGTAGTATTTTTTTATTGTTTACTCTATTTCATGAGATAGGACGTACCGGGATAAAAGGCCCATTAAATATTAAAAAATCAAGAGTTTATTATAAAAAATTAGGTTTTAAATTTAATTCACTGTAAAATACTGGTGCAGTAAATCGAATATAAAGCCAAGGGGGAGGGTTAAATTGAACAATGTACTATAATTTAATTAAATAAAATATGTTTGATACATTTATATGGGCTCTCATAGGGTAATTCATCGAATTTCAAGGGGGACCCAACCCCCTCCTAATATCAAAGTCCACGCCGTTGAGTACATTATATTTGATTTTAATTCCTTTTAGTTTTAATTAATATACTACAGTACTTAGCATATTTAGCAACAAGGCAAATACCTGCACATGAGTTGAAAGCTAACCTAATTATTGAAAATATAAATAATATGTCACACACTACCCTTATATCTTATTTAGTTTTATGTGAACCGCATATTATCACATGTCTGGGATAGTAATAGTTATATATTGAGAAAGTAAGGATGGGTAAGGTAAAATTTAGATAATTTACCTTCATTTGTATGGAGGAAGAGAGGTAAAGTGTAAAAACCATTCTCAAATAAACTGGTCTGGATTCTAATCTAGAATTTTCCTTCGTGGTTAAACCAAACTAATACTTTTTTTTTACGAATTGATTACATTCCCACCTGTGTGGCAAATATATAAGAACACTTCGACTGCCCTTAAAAAACACTTTTTTTAGAAAGTTAATGAAGTTTATTAGAAAATGTATTTATTCAAACTGATATAAAATATTTATTTATTTAGGATTTTTATAGCATTGCCCCGGGAGGTTTTTAGAATAGTATATTTTACTTTAAAATTGAGAGTAGTTTTCTTAAGGGCCCAAAGAGAAAAAATCGTTTATAAAAATTAATTTAAGGGAACTTAAGAAAAAAAAAGCAGAGATTTCAAAATAAATATTTGAAATACAACATAACTTATCAGTGAAAAATTGTAGTGCTATTTAAAAAAAAAATGGAAATAGATATTTATAAAACCAACAATTTCTGAAAAATTGGCATCTATATTAAATAATTTTGTGAGCTTTAGTTGTACATAGATAATAAAGCTTTAACGCAATAATTCTCTCATTCCATAGAGAAAGTAAATAAGCAAGGCTCTCAAAATTTTGTTATTTTCCTTTAAACTCTTAGGGTAAATGTTTGTACAGCAATGATCTATTTCTATCCTTTTAGACTCAATAGTCAATACTTACTAATGAGGAATTCAATAACAATGCGATAGCCATAATATATGCAACCCCTACAAAAATTTCAAAAATTTTAACTGGGAGTCAAAATTTTAATACGAGGTTTGGACCCTTGTGCACTAAATATATTTTGTATTGGTTCAAATATACAAATAATGATGACTTTAGTCCTTTAAAATGAAATTATAAATATTCATAATACTCTCCTTATTCTTTTGAAGTGTTAAGTATAGAAATAATAATTATCTAAACACTGCTAACCACGCAAATAGTTTTAAACATGATAAATAACCAATCCCCCTTGAACTTGATGCTTTAAACGTACACGAAATAATTTAGATACATCTGATACAGAACAAAGCCCCCTTAAATTTGAATCATTAAGTGCACATAAAATAATAAGACCACCATGAGTGTGGAACCAAAACCCTCTAAATTTAAAGTGTAAAGCCGAAATAAAATCCTCGGTGCCTTGAATAAATGAGCGTGAGGCACTTTGAAATGACAATTGACCATCTAGGGTCCCCCATAATCGTGCAGATACAAGTGTTTTAAACCACTATACAAGCCAATATATATATATATATATATATATTTATATTATACGTATTATTATTATTATTATTAGCACCGCGTCTTACTACCCGTTCGGGTTGTACGCACTTACGCTAATGTGTAATGGTAGGGTGATTGTGAGATGAAATGAAGGACCTACAGTTTAACGTGGGATCCGAACCACGGTGGAGACCTGGCATTCCTCGCACTCACAAGATTATATGTATTATATATATGTATTATATATATATTATATGTATTATATATATATTATATGTATTATATATATATTATATGTATTATATATATATAATATGTATTTTATATATATTATATATATGTATTATATAATATGTATTTTATATATATGTATTATATGTATTATATTTATACGCTATCCTATAACATCCCTATTAAAGGTACCTAATACATTCTTGATCGCGGATTTAAGGATCAATGAGTATAAGGGATAGAGGTGTGTGGGAGATAGAAGAACATAACACGTGATGTAGAAGCGAGCTCACGTCTGACACAAGCTCTGCCAAATCATATCAGTCTAAGTTATTCATCAGCCACGCGGATATGTTTTGTTGTTGTACGAACACGTCATAGTAACTCCGCATGGCTGACCAAGTTAGAATGACCGTGGTCCAACGATACAGCAACACAGCACAGTCCTTCTCGTGTTAAGTTTTTTTATTAAATTTTATCCCAAAAAGCTTACAGCTAGGGTATATTATTTCGTTTTACATGTATTACGAATTTTGAGTAAATATTTACAGTTTTAAACAAAGGAGCAAGAATGTCAGTGCTGAGATACGTACCATTTATTTACATTGATGGAGCAAGGTCTACTGTTTACTGAACTACTAGTTAAATTTTATCCTTGTGATCTTAACTGTTATTTAAAATCGGTCAAGTATCACGGTTGCTTATTATTTTGATAAAAATTTGTTCCAATTACGTGATATTAACGATAGGTAATCAAAATAGTAAATATTCTTGAATTAAACTAAATATTTCTACAATAGCAATATTTTTGTTTTATGTTTTGATTGCACATTGTCATAAAAATTAATGATACTCAAAGCTTAACAAGAGATTACTTTCTTCTTATTTTACACACAAAGTAGCTGGTCAAGTCAGAAATCTGGCCTAAAATCTGAAAATTATAAATATATAATAGTTTGAATCTGAAAAGAGATTTTTTTAGAAACCTGATATACTTAAGTTATTCCTGCGTTATCTTTTCAAAATAATGGCACGGCCTTGTCAAAGATGCCTTGTTTGCTAACCCTATAGTCAATCCCCTTAATGCCTTTTTTCTTATAACGTAGGTGAGTGGAGCTTTCGTATTTTATCCCATTCGAGGACACTCCCTTCTCCCCTCCCCGCAAACTTTCTTGACCCCCTCATTCCACCCTTACTCGACCCTTTTCATTTCCACGGGTATTGTGCCGGCGAATGAATGGAGGAGACGAAAGGACATACTCCCAGGACCTTACCGGATGAAATGGCTATTAAAAAAAAAAAGAGGGATAAAGGGAGAAGGATGAAAGTCTCACCAAATTCCTGATGACCCTAAGTCCAGCGCTGATACCCGTTGGCTGAGTGGTAGCAAAAAAGTCCTCGGTTTGATACCAACAGTTGCCTCACATGATTTAAAACATTGTTTTAGATATAATTAACAATTTAAATAAACATTACAATTTGATTGTGTTTTTTTTTCTCTTTCCACCTGTTATTTCTCATTTTCATTTAATTGCGTTAGGGAAACAAGGAAAAGGAAGGTACCAACAATTAATTATATTGGTTCACGTGTTTAGTAAGCACAGGACCGGGCTCTAAATGTATAAAGTTAGAGCATTTAATTCACACTTTTATATAAACTGACAAGCTATTTGTAGAGTTATATTTATATAAGAACAAATTATCAAAATTTGAGTACAATAAATTAAATTTTCTAAATGCTGTACCCAACTATTCCCCACGTTATGGTGGACACCAAAATTAATGCTTGTAAGACATCTTAGCTTCTGCGCCCACGTGACGGAGTCTGCTTACTCGCACTCGTTTGGCCGCCAAATGTTGAGCGTTCTCACCACTCGCGAGGTTGTAGCGCTATCAGCAGGGCTTATACGCAAGCACACACCAGTAAAATCAGTACCAACCTTGCGTGTTCTGAATAACAATATATTTATCCTACAGATAGCTATCTGGTAGATAAATTCAGTTCATAAAAGGTGTAAAACTTTTAAGTGGCTGATAACTTTTATCTGGTAGATAACATTAACCTCCAAATAGCAATATTTATCCCGTAGTCATAAGACCGGCCCTTAAGCAATCTTCTATTACTTTGGTGCTGTGCAATTTCTCAATGTATCAGATCAATGAAATAAAGGATAACAACTTAAAAAGTATGTCAAGAATTGAAAATTTAAAAACTAAGATATCTTAAATCAAACATAATTTGAGCCTACATACATTATTAGTACGTTTGAATTAAATACGATGTTTATATGTGAATACAAAAGATTTATTTTTATTTGGACGTTAACTTGTAGACTTTTGCGTTCATGAAAATTATGTAACCTGTGTAATGGGTTTGTTATCTCAATAAAAATACAAGTAACCTATGATCGTATATTTAAATATATCTTGACAATCTTGACACAATTAGTACCATGACAAGTATTAATAAAAACATAACCACATTTTATTGCCATTGAATTTTACTACAAAGAATCATGATTTCGGTTCCCGGTGAAGCGAAAAAATGAACCATTGCCTAAATTGGAATTACCCATTTCAGAGTTATGAATTAACGTCCTGGATACTGGGTGAAGTGCATGCTATAGATTTAATTTAGGTTTTAAATAGTGTGATAATGTTAACGAAGTGAAATCAAATAATACTTTAAATCAAACAAAATACTAGCAATTTGGTTTATAGGATTACGGATTAATATAGTAATTGGATTAGCATTAAAAAGATTGTCTATAGAGAAATTAAATATCAACTTTTGTGTGGGAAAGTGTAATATAAGACTACCTTAGGTACAAACCATTTTGATTTGAACCCTGAATTATTCATAATCGGCAGCTCGGTCTATTGCGAGTGACTCAATTGGACTATTCGACCAACTAGGCTGTAAATTTTCAAATACTTAATACGGTTTTAGTTTTTATTTAATAACTCACTTAATAATATAAGGAAGATAAAGTACTCTAATTATTCTTATATTGAGCTAGTTCTACCCAGTCTCCCTCATTACACCCTATCCCTACATTGAGCTAATTCTATCCAATATACCTCATTATACTCTATCTCTATTTGAGCTATTTCCATTCCGCCGCCCTCATTACACCCTATCCCTACCTTGAGATAGTTTTATCCAGTCTCCTTAATTACACCCTATCTCTATCTTGAGCTAGTTCTATCCTATCTCCTTCATTACACCATATCCCTATCTTGAGATAGATCTATCCAGTCCACCTCATTAAACCCTATCCTTATCTAGAGCTAGTTATATCCAGTAAATCTCATTACACTATCCATATCTTGGCTAGTTCTATCCAGTCTCCCTCACCCTATCCCTATCTTATATTATTGTGTTATTTTTATTTTACAAAATAAAATATTATTTAAATAAGTATTTAAAAAAAATACTTCAATAGTAATATTATGAAAGTATGTGTTTTTGATTATTATTAAAATACTATAGGAATATGCTAAAATCCAACGGCACCAGTCCTCATGCTATTATTTTAGTTCCCTGTCTTTAACGGTCCCAGAAAGAGCCATAGGGTTTGGGATGGTTCTCATCAACACAGAAATATCAAGAGTATGTGAAAGGAGGAGAGGTTAATTCAAAGCCACCTTCACTCCGTCACGTGACCCTTAGTCGTCCGTCATCCCTTGACCCGCCAGCCGCTGTCGTGGTTTGCCATCCTAACCCCCTCTCTGCAGTTCAGAAGTTACTAGATGCCCCCCTCTAGGTCGGTCTTTGCACGGCGCAAGAAGACGTATCTATCTCTGTAAGCCACAAGACAATGTCCGAGAACCACTTCCCCCCCACTGTTAGCAATTAACGACTCGGCTTCTCTGATTTCCTGTTAGAGGCGCCTTATCTATTTTATTTTCTCTTGGGACGTTATCCTATTTCCTTACGCCATAAAATCTCCCTCACAAACATGGAAACAAGTTAATTTTCAAAGCTAAGAGTGACATAAATATTCATTCTCACGGAAACCTCATGGTAAGGTTAATTTTATGGTTATAAGATTGAGAATTCCTCTGTCCCATGACCTGGTGCGATAAATAGTGCTATACTAACTTAAAACCATACATTCTTTAGTAAACTACAAATTATTTTTATTAATTTTTAATTTTCGTTATAAATGAACCCATTTCGATGGTTGAATGACAAAATATCTTTCAATGTATCTTTCAGTGTGGTAAATGATAAAGTAAATTTGCGACCCCAAGTAAAAATGGGAAAAAAAAAGTTTAATCAATCTTACATTTAAAACATCCCACACTATTGTAACGGGTTTATCAAAATATTTTCTTTTTGATTACCTAGTTCCAGCCGCCAAATAATGAAAACGATGAAAACTGTAACCCATTTTTAATACCTTAAAAAATAAGATTTTTTGTCTCACCATTCTTGACCCACTTGACCCGTCTTGCCAAGGATTCACTCCACTAACACATCGTGGCATTGCAAATATCGGACCAACTCGAGGGGCCATGGTTTGCTTCTCATCGCGAGAATTGCGCCGCACCCAAGAAAAAGAAGATACGATATGCGCGAACTGGATGCGCATCGTTGGAAGTGTTCAGAACCTAAATAACTATTATTTGACCCAAGTTTATAAACGCGTGGACTGGTTGAGCATGTTCTGGAAGACTGCTACCTTTTACCCTTCTCCCCCTCCTTTGATTCTCGTGCCTTGAGAACATATGACTTCTTTCGTTTGATATATAATCGCAGGGTTCTCTAATGCAGACACACAATACACTACGATCACTAGGTGAGAGATCTTGGTCCTAGGATAGGTTTACTTCTGTATATTCAAAATTCCGTTTGGCTGTAATGATTCAAAATTATCGTTCAGGATTATTTATAGTTAATCTACTCATTTATAAATTGTAGCCGGTCTCTTTTAATTTGATGTTAGATCATGGATAAACTTAATATCTGTGCACTGTTTGACCAAACCGTATGTCTGACATTTCTTTGTGATCTTTTTGGAGAACTCTATTTATTATTTAACTTTCTTTCTGTTTCATCAGCTTCACGGATAATCTTGTATCTTGGAGTACCGCAATCTTAGGTTCATTATTCATTCTGGAAGCATATAATTAAGTTCTGCCAATGTTTGTGCAATTTAAGATTATATCGCTTGTTATTTGTTGTAAGATAATTTATTATTGTTACATATTTTGAAATTTTAAATTATATTAGTTAAATGTGAAACCATGATTCGGCATGTTTATTCTCTAAATTGGGATTTAATTTTTAACGTTAATACTGCCAGTTATGGAATATGTTTCTAAATTATATCCTTGTTGTTTATTTATATTATGACCAATTACGGCTGAGGAGATATATGTTATTGGGAACTCATCGTTTACTATTCGAGAAACGCCTGTGGTGGCGAGTAAATATCCTTTTCACATTACTAGTTCCTTGATTTTTACCTTTGACTATCGATTATTTTTGTTATCATGAAATTTGTACGAAGGTAAATTTTAATCCAGATTGTGTGATTATTTTGAGTCGCCATTAGAGAGTGTGGAAAAGTATCCCACATTTTTATTATATTATTGTTTAATCTTGGTTGTTGTTTACGGATTTAGCGCCTAACGATATCCAAGCATTCACTCTCTCATAGAGCTGTATCAATTATTTTCTTGAATAAAAAATAAATCTCTGGTGACCGAAATGACTGTTATTTATGAGTGATGATGGGGGCGGGGGTGGGGGGAGAAGTCACAAAACTTTCAAAACTTTCATATTGAAAACGTGAGAGAATTTCTTTTGAAATTTGACAATCCATTTGTCTGACAAGTTGCAGGAACATTCGCTGAATATCTGAAATCAATACATATCATAGCTCCTCCACCTACAAATTGAAATCAACAGTTTTAGTTCTGTATTTTTACCAATCATAGAGAACGTCAATTCACACAGCCACATTAGACCAACCACTAATTATTGTTACGAAATACTCGATTTAAAAGTTTGAAGAAAGAAAATATTTTCATATCTGACTGAAAAGATAGAGATAGGTGTAATGAGGTGGACTGTATAGAACTAGCTGAAGAGAGGGATAGGGTGTAATTAGGTGAACTGGATAGAATAAGCTCAATATATGGATAGGGTGTAATGAGTTAGACTGATAGAACTAGCTCAATATATGGATAAGGTGTAATAAGGTGGACTGATATAACTAGCTCAATATATGGATAGGGTGTAATGAGTTGGACTGATAGAACTAGCTCAATATAGGGATAGGGTGTAATGAGGTGGACTGTATAGAATTAGCTCAATATAGGGATAGGGTGTAGTAAGGTGGACTGTATAGAACTAGCTCAATATAGGGATAGGGTGTAATGAGGTTGCCTGTATAGAACTAGCTCAAAATATGGATAGGGTGTAATGAGGTGGACTGGAGAGACCGAGCTCAAAATAAGGTTAGGTTGCGTACTTTAGTCATTGCGGCAGTTAATTTTCAATTATCTAATAGTATCGTGCAGGTAAGTAATGCAGAAAATATCAAGTTACAACCAGCATACACCGTCAGAATAATGTTTATCTTACGATGCGAGATAGTAATTTCAAATTTATATTTCTATCAGCCATCAACAATTTACCACTTGAGGCAGTAGGAAACCAATTTTATCACCTCCGGGTCTTAGGCTTTTCCTTAGCAATGGACCGGGCAGTTGATTATGAGGACCTTCACCTCTGACAATACATCTTGTGAATGTGGGGAATGTCAGGCCTCCTACCGTGGTTCGGATTCCACGTTAAACTGTAGGTCCTCCATTTCATCTCACAATAACCCTACCATTACACATTAGCGTAAGTATAACCCGAACGGTTAGTAAGACGTGGTGCTAATAATAATAATAATAATAATAATAATAATAGATTATGAGGAGATCCAGGCTTGAATTTCAGTCTAATTAATTATGTGTGGTTTTTGCTAAATATCTTTACCTTTGTTCATCCCTGCGGCTGTGGATACACATAATATAAATCCCAAATTTATCATCCCGAACACGTAAGCATAAAAAATGTACATATGTAATAAGCACAAACTGTAAGTAAGGTCTGGAGCTAGAAAAATAATGATAAACGAAGTTAGTTTTTTAGTTTTTTGTATAACTAAATATACAATTATAACAATAAATATTTTCGGCCCAAGGCGATCATAGAAGTAAATTTGGACAAATTATGTGCACATGTTTAATACTAAAACACTTATTATATTACAATAATTCAATCAAAGACCTAGTATGTGTAAATATTATCCAGTACTAATGTACAGTTGCCCAGGGGAGACCCAAATGTACTAATCGCACAACCTTTTCATGGAGTATTTTTCCATGTCCCGATGAGATGAGAAGATGGTGAGTTGGAGTATGAGGGTGTAGAACTATTGGAAACTTTTAAACCTAATTTAATCCTATTTAACCAAATCCTGGTGACCGTTGAGCCAGTTCTTCTTTTGGGAAAGTTAGTCACTGTACTGGCAAGAAATCGACCCCGGGACCCCTAGGCTTGTAGTTATGTGCACTGACCACTACACCATGGTGCCAGTTATTTTAAATGATAAATAATAGCTACTAGTAGCTATGGTTAATATTATGCTTATTTTAATAATATAAATTAATCTTAGGATAGCATAATAATTAAATATTTTAAAATCAAGATATTTTTGACAAAGGCTTTTGATGTTTCGTTTAAAATAATTAAATGAAAATTGTTTTTCATGAAATATAATAAAGTGTATTTATTTTTATAAGTAAAAACATATATTAATTTAATTTATAAATAAAAAAAATTGTTTATTGCACCCCAAAAGTTAATTTTTCGAATTTGAATATCTCTTAAGGGTCTAAAAACAAGTTCAGCGTTCATAAATGAATAACGTTTGGAGTGACTGAAAATTCGTTTTGTTGTTATTACAAGGAAAACTTACATAAAGGTAATTTATTGAAAATCAATTTTTGAAAATCTGGCTCCAGGCTATACAACTTTGTTAATAGGTTTGCCACTCTGCCGTCACACAAATACTGGTGCATTTCATTGTATTTAACTTACACATCATAGCTTAAGCATTGTATCTTATTTGTTACAGCCTGTATGCATATTTAAGCCTGAAGTACCTAAATTAAATTTTGTTGTCTAATAAATATAAAACATAATAAAATCAAAAATAACAAAGGAAGAAGAGTTAGCCAAGTCCTTTAGTGGGATATCGACTTGTTTTTAATCAATTAAATAAGGATAGGCAATTTAAAATTTTGATAAATTATGGTCACACTATCGTGAATGGATCGTCAGAAATCTTCAAGGGGGAAAAAATTAGCTTACAGCATTGACCTTGCGTCAATTGCGACCAGATGTATGAATCAATGTGCCCATCGATGTGGTCTTAGCAAAACAAAGAATTATTTAAGAAATGGAAAATTATCAGCTTTAAGTTTACAAGACTCATTTCTTTTAGATATAAATACAGAGATTATTATTCTGAATATGGAACAACTAAGAGTAACTTTATGTTCATATCTAAACAAAATTGCCAATTGAAATATCAAATTGCTTTTTTAAATAAGTAGTTTTAAGTTTGAAAAAAACCAATAACGATAAAACATTTTATGTTTCAAGAACTGAAGATACTTTCCGTACACGGGTTTTACGACTTTGGGGCATGAAACTTTGAGTTGGGTGTATAAAAATGTTCCACTAAAACGTATTAAAGAGGTGTTTATATTGGACACCAGTGACCATCCTAAAACAAAATAACAGTGGCAAAACCGATAAAATTAAACATTAAAAAGAAGAAATAGTGATGTAAAAAATACATTATAATTTCTTTACTAATTCCGTAGGTATAAATAATTCAACGTTTTTCTTTATTTAAAGGAATTGATACGTTTTATATTTAGGAAGAAATTATTTTCGAATTCATAATTTTTTACGAATTAAACGAAACCGTTGAATCGTACTTTCGGAAAGAATGATATGTTAAGAGAGACCTCATAGTTAAAATCGTTATTTTCGCAATAAACTAGAATTCAGATTACAGGGAGGTTGAAGCTCGATTCCAGATCGGTTGGAATGAAAGTAGATACTACTAAATTGTTTTCCACAATCCCAAACAAATATGTGGGTACACTTTATATAAATTAAATAAGTGGTGCAAAATAATGAAACGGTTAAACCGGATCTTCCTTTTATTATCAGTCCATTATATCGGGAGAGTTATATTTTGGACCATGTGGCCACTGAAATGGGTTATATTCAACTAAAACCACACCCTTATCAATTTCATTCAATACAAAGATATTTTACTTTACTTTATATGAAATCTAAAAATAAATAACTTTTTAATTTTCTATTTTATGACTAATTTTATATACTTCAAATAAGCATTGTAATCAAACAACGTTGTAAGCTAGGTTCTAAGCTTCTACCAAGATACACAAATTTGTTCACCATAGCTACGATGATAGCTGGCCGTTAACACGGTAGAAGGCGTTTTCAGTGATATTCTCAATGAAAAGGTACCCGGATCTGTTTTGATTTCCAGACATAATTGTTATTTTATAGCAATTACTGCCTATCAAAGAATTGAATTTAAAAAAATCTGATTTAAGAGATGAGTTATAAAAAATAAGTGAAAAGTTTAATGAACATATAAAATTATATCATATAGAAGAGAAACATACTAAATGGGTCCAAAAGTATCTAGGCCTTAGTATCAATTGTAAAAATATCAAAATACAACAATACACTGACATTATAACTAAGAATATCACATTCAGTTTTTATAATGGTTCACAACATATATGTATTATTCATTTTCAAATGGACACATTAAATTTAAAATAAATAAATATATAGAAGATATGAAAAGATTAGATGGACTTACAGGGTGACAAATGAAGAGTAGGTGATAAGAGAACCATTTTGGATATGATACTTTTTGCCAAAGAAACTAGATTTGACACATCGTTAGCAGAAACTGTTTTATGCACAACTTTATAGGAAAGGTTGAGGGAAAAAGGAGCTGAGTAATTAGTATTATTCAAATACTAGATGACTTGAAGGAAAGAAGAAAATTTTAGGAGCTGAAAGAGAAGGCAATGGGTAGGGCACATCGATGGTTTAAGTTCACTGAAAAAAGGAATTGGACCTTTCTTAAGACAGAACACCTAGTAATAATAATGGTAATATATATGACTTAAGTTAAAATTTGGTGGTATTTCAATTCCTTTCTCACGTGAGAGTCTAAGGTAAATAACAACTAACAATATCGATGTGATTTTATTTTTCTGTATCGTACGAGAATGTCAGCTAAGATCTCAAAGACCAGATAAATTGAGCAAAATGTAAGACCACCGAGAAGAATGTAAAAGGGCATATGTACATGGTTGAGTCCTAACGGTTTCAGTGTGATTACTTTATCCCTATTTTGAGACGACAGCGTTATTTCGTATTTGTCATCATGAAACCACTTATGAGGGGTCCCAGTCTGATATAATCTTCTAATCACAACATCGAATACATCTTAATAGGGAGACTTGAAAGGGAACTGTAAGACTGCGTTTGATAAAAGATGACAGGTATCCACTATATGCCTTAGAGGATATCCTTCTTCATAATAATCACTAAGCTGCATATATAGCTCAATTAGATAGGATACATAAACATACACGGTTGTTCTATTAAAGACAATTTGGTCAAGTGAAGATTATATATCATTTACAAAAAATATCTTGGCCAAAATTTTTTGCATAGTTTTATCCTTTTTGTCAACAGATGAAAGCAAAGACACAAAGTCAATGACAGGGTCAGGTAAATAAAAAGCTATATCTAGCGATGATTTCTCCAACTGATCCAAAGTATTTATATCAGGGTAGTAATGAGGTGTCGTCAAATAACTGGTCAAGCTTCCCTGATATACGTTTAGTAGTAACAAACTAAATACTAAACTAAAAAAATACAAAAAATCTCTGTGTTGACGGAACAACTATAAAGAATGTCCCACCACTCACCAGGATACGAACCGTCTCCAACAGCGTTTGAGTTTCTAAGGACCATTCCTGCCTGAACAGCTTCCAGAAGAGTGTAATAATTGGTACAGAGCAGAATATACCTGACCAAACAATATTGGTGAAAGGAAGAATTGAATTCATATATTGAGAAATACGTTGGGCTTTTGGGACAAGAGATTTTAAACAAAATGACACACAGTGGAAATGGTTGATTTGAATATGTTCCCGGTAAACTTTATGAACACATTTCCCATTATATCAGGGGCTATAGATTTTTTACAATCAGATTACCTCCCTTAACATTGTCTACAAGTTGTGCTTGTCTAATAATAACCATTGTTATGTTAACTTTTCGTACAAACATTTGAATCGTGTTCTGTGTAGCTCTTTCCCGTCCCAGTTTTAAACCATGAATTGGTCGAACTTCATACACTTTTATTTCATATCCGTTAATATAATTTAGTTTTTTTTTTAAATATGTATTGATTTTCCTTAATCATCAAACTTTTGGACACTTCCAAAAATGATCCCTTGTTTATAAACTGGTTGAAAATCCATGCAGTCACTCTACCACTTAATGCAGAAGTGTTAGCCTGATCATCATAGTTTGTTAAAATAATGAGTATTACGTTCAAAATAGATATTCCTCCCAAGTCCTGTGGCATTCTTCTTTAAATGTGCTTATGACATTCTTATCGTCTGAAGTAATTGTGATTATAAAAGGTGTTCTCGGACTACCAAGGATAGTTTCCATAAATTCATCAAGAATATCCCAAAAATTCTCATCACAAAGCGCCACGAACCAAAATATTACTTTTGGAATTGTTATTTTTCCTTGTAAGGCCAGATTTTCCGTGAAAGTTTCTTCCAAGTCTATTGTAAAGTTTTCTTTTTGATTTAATGTTATGGTATTGAAATAGTTCAGGTTTACATATAATTCATTTGTGAGTATGTGGTATTCTTGCAAAACTATGATGGCCAATGGCTGAGTCCCATCTCTTCGAATCATTCCAATAATCCAATTAATCATTTCTTTAAATCTGTTACTAGAATTGAAATTGTCAAGAGAAATATTTAATTTCGTTTCTATTTTGCAAATAAAGTAGATCATTAAAATAATTACTAACACTTTCATTGTAAGCCTCAAATTTTCACAAAATAGCTTTACACTAATAATGGGTGCTTGTTTGATCGATTTGATAAAATAATACATAATAATATCAAACAAATATAATTGCAGTTAAACTTATTAATCAACCAAAATTCAAACAATACATTTTTTTAGAACTAAATTTAACTTAATAATTTGGCTCTTTTAACGCGATACTTGAAAAACGTTAAACTTATCAGACTAGGTGGTATTTATTTGTGTGGTCAGAAGTTAATTATAAATAAAAGTTTTCAATAACTTTTATTTACACACGTTGAAACCATTAATACCAGTTTACTTCTCCTTTGTCTAGTTAAAATAAAGTCTTATTTTACATAATTAAAAAAACATAATACCATACTTAATTTGTTTGTATATTTTTATAAATAATAAAAATATGCTTTCTTTCTAAAATAAGTGTTTCGCTAAAAAAAAACTGACACGGAAAGATGTATATTCATGTTCTTGGAGTTCCAATGTTATTTTCATCATTTAAACGTATTTCAAATTTACTCACTGATCCCGTTATGTTTTTCATTTTCTAGTAAATCTAACATTTCAAACTTAGAAGTTAACCTTAGTGGCAATACTTTCTTTTGCGGATTTATCAGCAGAGAACTCACTGTCACTAATGTGTTAAATAACTTTTTTTCACAAAATATTATTTAGAAACTAAGTATTTTATAGTTTGGCTAGTAGTAGGAATACATTATATATATGATTATAACTGATACTATTTCATGGAATTTCAATATGTTTATATTTTATACAGTTATACAAATATTTTTCAACAAACTTATCGCAAAATAACATTTTAACGAGAATCCTTCCCTACGACTGAAATGTCACAAACAATTCTATTTATTCTTTCATTTTGTTTCACAACATATTTATCTGAATGTTTCCATTTCAACCCTAACAAGTAATCTAAATATATTTAACATGTTGAGGTATAGAACCGATTCATAAATGGTAAACCTTCATAGTTATTAGAGTCAGCTAGTTCATGAAAAATAAATGTCATAGTACATCGAACAGACTTTCTTTCTCTTTGAGATTTAATTAGAGAAATCTACTAATAGTTTCTAAAATTTGTGATTTAACTATTATTATTATTATTATTATTATTATTATTATTATTATTAGCACCGCGTCTTACTACCCGTTCGGGTTATACGCACTTACGCTAATGTGAAATGGTAGGGTGATTGTGAGATGAAATAGAGGACCTACAGTTTAACGTGGAATCCGAACCACGGTGGAGGCCTGGNTAGGGTGATTGTGAGATGAAATGGAGGACCTACAGTTTAACGTGGAATCCGAACCACGGTGGAGGCCTGGCATTCCTCACATTCACAAGATGTCTTGTCAGAGGTGAAGGAAGGGTTTGGTAATCAGATAAATCTGTGCTGGGACTGAGGTTTGAACCCCGGCCGCCAGAACAGAGGTCTGACACCTTACCCCTAGACCGCCAGGTCACCCTTGAGTGTTGTAATTGGGGAGTCTTAACAATAGAAGTGGCCTTGGAATCTGTATGGAAAGTTAGTTTCTTTATTGTTTTAGGATTTATGTGGTTTTTTCTGTATTTAAATATTACTATTTATTATTATTTATTTATTTGAGGTAGTTAACGTGCACTTTTGAATCGATTGATTATTTAACCACTTAATAATAATTTCCATGGGTAAAAACGAAAATATCTATCAATATTGATGGTAAATATTTTTTCGCATATCTTCCAGTTTTTTTTACCAGCCACAATTGATATAGGACTTACCCTCCAAAGGAAATAGTGCTACGGATCTGTATCACTCATGAAAGATCCGTCAACCCTATAACACTATAACCTATAATCATCATGTCAGTAGCGAGAATTTTACCTCTAGACCGTCGAGGTAGACTTGAAGTTTACTGAAAATCACTTCACTTATATCTCTTTGCATTATATTATTTTTTTATAAGTATTTATCTTTAGTTTAAAAAAATATCTTAATTGTAATGTTTTTCTTTTATATTGTTACTAACTTGATCACCACTCGCTCATAGGTTCACTTGTAATATTTTACTAAAAATAGTTGACCAGGCAGCCTAGAGGTAAGGTGTCAGACTTCTGTGCTGGCGGACGGGGTTCAATCCTCGATCCCGTGCACAGATTTATCTGATTACCAAACCCTTCCTTCACCTCTGACAAGACATCTTGTGAATGTGGGGAATGTCAGGCCTCCACACTGGTTTGGATTCCACGTTAAACTGTAGGTCCTTCATTTCATCTCACAATCACCCTACAATTACACATTAGCGTAAGCGCGTATAACCCGAACGGGTAGTAATACGTGGTGCTAATAATAATACTAAAAATAAATTTAGATGATTGAACTATTTATTTTTCTTTACCGAGTCACCCGCCTCAGTGGCGTAGTTGGCTAACGCGATAGTCATGTTGAGCTCGACTGCTGAGGACGGGGAGATCGAGGTTCGAATCTCGGTCGGGTGAACTGGGGGTGGTTTTTTCCTTAATAGTTTTCCACTCTCCCTCCACGAAAATTCGGGTTCACTTCTTCTAAATCACCCTTCCTAATTCCTTAAGTACTTAAAGCGTATAACCCGAACAGTTAGTAAGACGCGGCGATAAAAAAAAATATATATATACTTTTTTACCGAGACTGTACTGGATCACAACTTGATACACAGAGTAAGAAAGTATGACAGTGAGCTGTCTCTGTCTCGCTTCCTCCCTTGTGTTATTTGTTCAGAAACTTCACTGACCCATTCAAAGGAAACTAGCTCATTCCGTTTGTATGCATTAAAAGCTGGCACGAAAAGTTCGTTTGAGTCTCTCTAAAGAATCGGTTGTTGACTCGACCTTACATGATACTAATAAAGAATAAAACTTTTATTATATTTAGTATGAGTGGAAGAAGATTTCAAGAAAAAAAATGGTAATATATATTGTGCTCATAAAAAATATATGTGTGTATACTTTAATAACTACTAGAATATAGCAGTTAAAGTTGTTTTTTTACTCGAGGTTTTAATTAAAGATCACTTTCCAATCTAAAATATTATATTGGAACTTATTATAAAATAACATAAATATGGAATATGCCCGAATCAGTGTTTACACGATACAAGGTTCCTACCTTATTTTTTGTGCCATAGACCTCTTTTGTTAGTCTGGTAAAGTCTATTGACTCCTTTGGTAGATTGGTGAAACCTATGAATTCCTTTAGATGTCTGGTGAAGTATCGGGACACCTTCAGCAGTTTGGTGAAACCTATGGACCCCTCTAGATATATGGTGAATTATCTAGATTCTTTTGGCAGTTTGGTGAAACCTATGAATTCCTTTAGATGTCTGGTGAAGTATCGGGACACCTTCAGCAGTTTGGTGAAATCTATGGACCCCTCTAGATATATGGTGAATTATCTAGATTCTTTTGGCAGTTTGGTGAAACCTATAGATCCCTTTAAAAGTCTGGTGATGTATATTGACCCTTTAGTCAGTATGATGAAATCTTTGGAATCCCTTAGCAATTTAATGTAATCTTTGGACATCTTATCTCAATAATTTTATTAAATGCATACAATGGAATACACAGGCTTAGAAAGTAAACCAAATATATTTAAATACGTAAATACTAGACCACAGTAAATTGCGATATAGAATTATGTTATTTTTTTAATCAGATTAAATAATAAGGTGGTTCATTGAAATATAGTAAACTATAATCAGAAATTAATTTTTAAAGGGCATATTATTACGATAGCTGATCCCCCATAATTTTATGGCACATATTTTGGTCGTATTTATCTCCTTACGAAGTTATATAGCAACATACTGGCTATAGACTGGCTTGCTGGTCACTAGAAGGTGGTTTTCCACTCTCCTTCTACGCAAATGTCGGTAAATTTGTTCTAAAACACCAATAACATCACACCTACAAGCTTATTGTAGCTAAATATAAATATACTAGTTGGGCCGTGAAGTAAGGTGCAGTCAAACTGTACTTTAGTATTAAATGTATTAGTAAAATATAAAAAATCTATTGAGCATATAAATAAACTATATGTTGCAATACTAATTTTATAACGGCCGGGATATTTGTATATTTAATTACACTAATGGGCTTGTAATAAGCAAGATATAGTTTAAGATGAAATCTACTTGAATATATGAATATACAGGAATGGTGAGTTAAAAATTATTTTAGAAACCCCTTAAAATAAGCCCATGTGTGATTCAAACCCTAACCCTTCGTCACTAGAAAACAGTATTATGATGAACCCTCGTGCCAAATGTTGGAAGGTCAAACGTGTTTTTAGGCAGTAACATATTCAAAAGTCACTAAAATAAAATTATTATCGCTGAGTGTATCTTATTGTAGACAAGGAAAGAAATACCCCTTGGAAATAAAAAGAAAAATCGCAGTGAGATTTTAGTATTGTCTTTTATGCGAAGCCCGGCCTATGTTAAATCAATACCAGTTAAGTGCTATGAAAAATAAAAAGTTTACTAGCAACGGAGTTGTTACTCAAAATGAGTGAAATAATTGACCAGATCTTCATCGATATTGAATGTTTTATGTTGAAGATTTTTACTAGTATCTGAAAGAGTTATGTTGTCTTACAGAAAGGCAACAAAATGGCTACTAAAAATAGATTTACTGTAGAGTGCACATAAATTGTAAGGCATCGTGAAGTAAAAGAGTTTCAGATATAAATAAAATTATAAGTGACGGGGAAATAAATAAGCTGTAACCATAAATATATATGGGCTGCAGGGGAGGGACTTTATTCTTTGAAACGTTCTAAAACATACTCATCAGCAAATTTGGAAACAAGTAAAGTATCGTAAATAGGAAAGAAAAGCGAAGATTTTAGATGAAAAATCATATAAGTCATTTAAAGTTTTTTTAATAAAAAAAAACTGTGGATCAAATGCTTTTGAGGTCTAAGCCAAAGGTATTCAAACTGTTGTAAGAAAATACACCTTAGCTGAACCTTGAATTCAAAAATTAACATAATATATAAATTTCTCATTTAAAACTTACTATTTAATGTATTATTTTGGATGTAATCTATTTTAGAAGTAAATTATTAATATGTATGATTTAATTTCCCACCAACAATTTTGCTAGTACAAAGTTAAACATAAAATATATTTGGGGGTACATGAACAAAATAAGTTATAAGGTCTCATACTCGCTAATGGCTGGATTGAAGAAGATTGGTAGTTCGAATACCTATCAAGTGTAATGATGGTGGTCTTTCCTAAACTATATCTCCATAGTCCCACATATTAGCTCAGTTAGTCACGTGTCCATCTGCTTATCTAAGGGTCTAAGATTCGATTCCTGAAATGCCCAAAAAGTGTACTATAGGTTAAATGTGGTATTCCCATTTCACAATGATAAGCTAATGGCCGGTGGCTAAATGTCGGGTTTTTACTAGATTTATGTTAGTTTATAAGTCATCTACACTATAATATTATAAAAAGGAAAGATTTGATTTTTTGTTTGTAATGAATAAACTCAAAAACTACTGGACCGATTTTAAAAAATATTTCACCAATATAAAGCTACATTATCAGCGAGTAACATAGACTATATATTATTTTGAAAAATTAATTTATTCCTCATAAAAATGTCGATAGTCACTCATAATTTATGGTAGTCTATGATGATTATTCAATATGTGTGTTATGGTGACCTGGCGGTCTAGGGGTAAGGTGTCAGACTTCTGTGCTGGCGGCCGGGGTTCAATCCTCGGTCCAGGCAAAGATTTATCTGATTACCAAACCCTTCCTTCACATCTGACAAGACATCTTGTGAATGTGAGGATTGCCAGGCCTCCACCGTGGTTCGGATTCCACGTTAAACTGTAGGTCCTCCATTTCATCTTACAATCACCCTACCATTACACATTAGCGTAAGTGCCTGAACGGGTAGTAAGACAAGGTGCTAAGAATAATAATAATAATAATATGATTGTTGAAAATAAAAATGCGGTGTGAGGGGGAGGGGGTGGAGGGGGAAGGGTCTAGTGTGATGATATGATATAGTAAATCGGTTCATAAAGTCCATGTTATAAAAAAAATCTCGCTATCTTACCTCACAAATGTGATTAGTATTCTTCTAAATATTACCTTCCTTATTCCCATCCAAACTACGCCATTAATATAACTATGCATATTGCCCATGTGTAAAGAGAAATGTCAGAATAAAAGTAGAATGAATTTAAAGTTTAATGTGCTCACTTTATTAAATTAGATTAAGCCTCAAAATCAAACTCAACTCATCTATGGACACTCTGGCAAAGGCGCTAGTCACATCAAATCTGGTTTGACGTTGATGATGTGCTCTGGGCTCGATTGCAGGTTTTTGTTTAAATGGTTTTTCACTTTTTCCTTAAGCAAATGATAGTACAGCTACTTCCAAATATACCTTTCTTATCCATATTCCATTCGTGTTGTTACATGCGTTCCTTACGGGTATTACTTTTTTCATAAAATAAAATACTTTGTTACTTTTTGCTGTGAAAACTTGATAAAGAATATTGGGAAACTTAACTTTAGGTCATAGTTTTTTTACAGCAAATTTTAGAGACCTGTCAAATAATGTATATTGAAATTTACAACTTTTCCTCTTCTGCTCACACAATGACAACAAATTGGTTCATAAAAACTTTACTAGACCATATAATATTTATTATACTTTCTTATATTTCGTTTCCACACTAAGTTATATTTATTTTTCCTAGCTTTTCAAGTAAATGTAAAGTGAAGAGACCCTTGTGAATATCTAAAGTAGGATAGAATAGTATTAGAATGGACCTAAAAGGGATAGGGTGTAATCAAGAGGAATAAATAGAACTAGCTCAATATAGGGATAGGGTCTAATTAGGTGGACTCGATATAACTACCTCAATAAAGGTGTAGGGTCTAATGAGGTGGACTGGATATAGCTAGCTCAATATAAGTATAGGATATGAGGTGGACTGGATATAACTACCTGGTGTAGGGTCTAGTGAGGTTGACTTGGTATAGCTAGCTCAATTTAGGTGTAGGGGGTAATGAGGTGGACTGGATATCACTAGCTAAATATAAGGATAGGGTATAATGAGGTGGACTTGGTATAGCTAGCTCATAATAAGGATAGGGTCTAATGAGGTGGACTGGATAAAGCTAGCTCAATATAGGTGTAGGGTCTAATGAGGTGGACTGGATATAGCTAGCTCAATATAGGTGTAGGTTCTAATGAGGTGTACTGGATATAGCTAGCTCAATATAGGTGTAGGGTTTAATGAGGTGTACTGGATATAGCTAGCTCAATATAGGTGTAGGGTCTAATGAGGTGGACTGGATTTAGCTAGCTCAATATAGGTGTAGGGTGTAATGAGGTGGACTGGATATAGCTAGCTCAATATAGGTGTAGGGTCTAATGAGGTGGACTGGATATAGCTAGCTCAATATAGGTGTAGGGTGTAATGAGGTGGACTGGATATCACTACCTCAATATAAGGATAGGGTCTAATGAGGTGGACTTGGTATAGATAGCTCAATATAGGTGTAGGGTCTAATGAGGTTTACTGGATATAGCTAGCTCAATATAGGTGTAGGGTCTAGTGAGGTTGACTTGGTATAGCTAGCTCAATTTAGGTGTAGGGGGTAATGAGGTGGACTGGATATCACTACCTAAATATAAGGATAGGGTCTAATGAGGTGGACTTGGTATAGCTAGCTCATAATAAGGATAGGGTCTAATGAGGTGGACTGGATATAGCTAGCTCAAGATAAGGATAGGGTCTAATGAGATGGACTTGATATAGCTAGCTCAATATAGGGATAGGGTTTAATGAGCTCTACTGGATAGAGTTTGGTAAATAAAGTGATTGGTGGTGTACTTTAAGTGTGTAGCAATAATTTCTAGATTTACTAGGTTCATAACGTATGTAAATAAGCAAGCCTTTTGAAATTATTAGATTGAAACTAATACTTGAAATTTTGAATATTTAAAATATTTTTATGAGAAATAGTTGCTTAATTTTATTAATTCTTCCTCACTTCAGGGAGTAAACTAAGTTTTTGTTTCATAGTCAAAATATCCAAAAGACATCTTACGAAGTAATCCTACAAATAATCTTATTCCATACATTTCTATATAATATAAGATTTTCGCTGAAACTGCACAAAACACACTTTTAGTATTTTATAGGAAAATAAGCTGAAAAGCATAAGACATTTCATGGAAACTTTCTTAGCAAAATCTCTTAGTAATGTAATTTTCTACCCTTTTGAGAGCTATACTCCCATATTCCTCTAATCCCTTTCAACTCTTCTGTGATTTGAATAGTAAGAAGTTCCATTTCTCCTGACAGACAAACATAAAGGATAGAAGTAAGATTCAATTCATACAAGATACTCTTAGATCATTGGGGGCGATTGTGGATTAATTTGTCTCATCCTAAAAAATATTCCGTACCTCTGACCACTTGGTTTAAGGTTCTAGATTCACGTCATGAAATGTTATAATTGGCTAGAAGTTAGGCACTAAAATCTCGACTGGGTGAGAATTTTTATTTTTTATTTCTATTTTAATATAAGCCTTAGATTAAGAAATTAATAGAGTCTAGAGGTGGGTACCGTGGAAGTGATATACCCGGGGTAGACAAACTGGTGAAAGAAATTGTATCTTGGAGATAGGTACTATAGGAGCCAAAACCTGTTTTGAATAAAAGTAATTGGATACTGTACAATAATAAGAAATGTTTTTAATAGTCTGTAAATAAGGCCTGGATTTAAAATTGTAAGATGCCATGCCAAATTAGATTGGTAATAAGGAAAGAATGTCCTAATTGGCTGAAAGTTAGGCACTAAAATCTCGACTGGGTGAGAATTTTTATTTTTTATTTCAATTTTAATTTAAGCCTTAGATTAAAGATTAAGAAATTAATAGAGTCTATATTTATATATTATTATTATTAGCACTGCGTCTTACTACCCGTTCAGGTTATACGCACTTACGCTAATGTGTAATGGTAGGGTGATTGTGTGTTTAACGTGGGATCCGAACCACGGTGGAGGCCTGGCATTCCCCACATTCACAAGATGTCTTGTCAGAGGTGAAGGAAGGATATATTTATATAAAAACATATATATATATGTATTATTATGTTTCTGTTTGACGACAGATCCATTTCTTTTGTCAGTGAACTTAGACTACCAATGCACCCTGTCAGCCGCCTCCCTAAACTCCCAGAATTGTATTCTTTCCTTCCAATCATCGAATATTTGAATCCTCCCGCTTTCTAAGTTTCTCTTTCCCTCAACCTTTCCTTCAATGACGTCATGCAGAAGGCAGGCCATCCTAAGGAATCTTACGATCCAGTTTGCTTCGCACCAAAGTATCATATACATAATTGTTCCTTGTTTACCCAATCTTCTTAAAATTTCTTCATTTGTCACCCCATCGGCATACCTGATCTTATCAAGCTTTCTTCAGCACTACATATCAAATCTCTCAATATAGATATATGTGTAAACTAGAGGGTTTAATTAAATTACCTGGGAATGCAAGGCCACCACCGTGGTTCGGATTCCACGTTAAACTGTAGGTCCTCCATTTCATCTCACAATCACCCTACCATTACACATTAGCGTAAGTGCGTATAAACCGAACGG
>CABFOV010003393.1:41503-66478 GCA_902141375.1 Timema poppense | reverse complement strand
AAAATCTAGAGTGTTAAAACTATGTTTGCTAGCATCAGTTGTTCAAAATAAATCCGGACATAAAAGTTTACATCCAAAATATAATAAGCCGTATCAGCTTTAAGTTGGAGAACGTGGAAAATAGCATATATTTTTCTAATTCTTATGGTTATTATGAATTCTTTTTAAATCAATCGCGTTAACGATTCACCTAGCTTTTATAATTAAGTGGTAGATTCTGATTGATTTAGTTAATTGCGATGATGTCCATTAATTTTAAGTTTAAGATAGAACTGACACCTTAACCCTTGTGTCCACCAGCACTACTCTCTAAACTTAGTTTCTAAAGGTACAACCTAAAAAAGGCATTACAATAGAGTTACTTTATTTTGAGTTTGATTCTTAAAACAAAATATTGCACAGTAGCATGGCAACTACCTTTTTGACGGTGCTGTTCTAAGCTTCCCTCTACGCTACGATGAGACTAGTCGCGCCTGCCACAGGATGATCCGACGACAATGTGTTCAAGGATTTGCATATTAAGTTATTTAAAACTATATCGACCTACTCAAACAGCGCTTTTTTTTAGCTAGAATTAGTTTAAAATTGTTTGGATAAGTTTTGATTATACCATCTTTATCCATATATTATTCTCTTCTATAATACACTAGTCCACTCGGGGGACATTTTTGAGTTTAAAAAAAGGCTTGATGATTGACGACAGTTTTCAAACATATTTTTTCTATACAATATATAATTTATAATTCTGTATTTTAGTATTTAAATTTAAATAGTTAAAAAAAAACTGCAAACGTTCAACAAAAGTGGAATATTACTAATTAAGGTTGACGCAGTTTCAAATAGTGCCCCACATACTGTCTATAGTAATATATATTGGATTGTAATCACTACAGTAGATAGTTTATTATTAAATAATATGTTATATCAAACTTCAAATCTGTCATATTCAACCAAATGTTACGCCAGGGCTAAGAGTGAATCTCTACCTCGCAAAAAATAAAAATAAAATATTTCGGAGCTGGTTTGTCACCATTAAGTACAGAGAGTTCACAATATAAAAATTAGCATAGCCTAGAAGTGAATTAATTCATAATGTTATCATTATATAAAGTTTAGTTTCAAAATAATTGCAATATTTTTTTTAAATGCGGTGTATTTTGTATGCCAAGTTCTTCCATTAATTCGCATCAAGTATAAAAGTAACCCGTACTTGCATTGGTTAAATTTTAACTTTTCCTTTTGACAATTTTGAATTTATCACAATATTACCTTTAAACTTAATTTTAACTTATTACTATACTTAATGTATCTTTCTTTGTAATGTTTTATTCATTAATCTTAAACCTTAGAACATGTGATTTTTATTTTATTGTATTGTCTGATTTTAATATGTTTTCTGTATTTAACCTGTTCTTTTTCTACAAGATTTCAAACTCCTTAAAAGGAATTATAAAGTTGTAAAGTTTTCATTATTTATAGACTTGCCAGTATTCTATTCAATCTATCTTCTATTCTATATAATGTAATACATATTTATTTAGACTTGTTATCTATAACTATGCAAATTCTTATAAACTCAATATGAATTATGTTTTTTGCTAATTAAAAAAAATTCTGTCTTTTAACTTTTTCCCTTGTTTTTCATAATACTTATTATCTTTTTGTTAGTTTTATTTATTAAAGAACAATAAACAATTAAAGAATAAAGAGCACATGCTCGCCACTCGAGATATACAACGGAACTAAAAAAGATGTTGCGTGAGACGCTTTGGTGACGTCATCACAGAAGTGGCTTCACAAATCTAAAAGTGGAATAGTTACTAAATTCGTGTTTGTTGTTATAGGCCTATTTAAGAGAATGTTTATTTATTACACACAACACTTTTCATTTTTAATTAGATCCTTTTGTTATTGTTTATTGTGTGTTCTTTGAATATTTATTACTATTATTATTAATCATGAAAAAGATTCCTAGATAACCATTTTGAACTCAATCTACAAAACAGATTTCAAGAAATTTCAAATTTTCTGTATATTTTTTGTAAGCAAATTACTTTTTTAAATTAATTTATTTTAGAACATGAAAATATAAAATAGTCCCCTGATACCAATTTTGAAAAAAACGTTAAACCAATTTTCTAAAAATACTTTAATATTACAAAAACCAGTCATAAGTGCACTACAATTAAATGATTTTTTTCCAAAAAACAAGTATACAATTTTATTTGTGATCTAAAACACTGTCCAGGTAGACATTTTAAATAAAATCGTTAAAGAAATTTTCAAAATATTTCAAATTTTATAAGATTACTTAAGTAAACAATGATTTAACGAATCTTGTCTACCCAAAAAAAAAATTACAGTGTTTTTTAGGAGGTCAAACACTCCTTAGATATCAATTTTGAATATAATGGCTAGAGTAATTTTCGAAAATTTTGAAATTAAAAACAATCCCTCATCAATAGACAAAACTACCCTTAATTTGTGGGCTCGGGTTGAAATTTAAAAAATCCCAATGGATTTCTCTATTACATGTAGATATCAATTTTAAACTAAATTCACCAAACTTTTTCGGATCTGTGGCCATGGACAGACAGACAAATGCGGGGACAAACAGAATTCCAAAATCCAGTTTCTTATGTTCGGACACACATAAAACGTACAGATTCATCATAGTCAATAGATTAAAAATGTTTACGATTACATTACTTTCTTTTGATATTGGAAAGTAAATAAATTACAAGGGTAATTTACCTTTTGAACGTTATCATCGCATTTTTTATTTTAACTTTCTTAACAAAACGATTTAATTTAAGGGTTGAGGGTAAGGAATGTAGTTTATTGGAAATATAACCACATTAGTGTGGAAAGGTTGAAAAAAATCTGACCCAAATTACACTCAAAATTCACCTTTATTTTACTCAGCAAAATTAAAATCCCAATATTTCCGTAACGTCAACCTTGTGCAATTTTATTCTAGTATCATTAGTCGAGTAAATGGTTAAAATATCGGTCCTAGTTATAATAATTATTAATAAAGTTAAAGCCAATTTATACAAGTAGACTAACAAATATAGTTGAGTATCATTTTAACTTTTGTTTATATTTATACAGTGTATTCACTACTACTAAATTGCGTATACAACTCTCGATACAATTATTACATATGCAATGTTGTATGGATTTGTTTTCATTACTTCCCTGAACACATTTCTGTTTAATACCACGCCAGTACAATTTCATACAAACTTTACAAATAACAAATAGAGCTCGTGTCAATATTAGTATTTTTTTTAAATGAGCAGCAATATTTATTTATAAAGCATCTATTTATTCTGTACAGCAAATAGGTGTTTACACGGATTGATTGATATTTTCAACGAAAACAATATTGATATAATATACTGGAAAGTGAAATTAAATCTAATGGAATATTTTCGAAACTTAGGATCAATAAACTTATAAAATTATGAAGATATTTTAAAAATACATCTTGATAAAAATTTAGTCATATTTAGCTATTTGTAAATTCGTAAGATATAGAATATGTTTCAAGTGTGTCATCCACTTAAAAGGAAATATATTCAAAAAGCTGTATTTCTTATTAAGTAGCAGCATTTAAGCTCCAAAAACTCTAAAATAATCCCCTATTATTATTATTATTGCTATCAACGATTTATTTTTTGAGCCCGTTAAAATTGACCATTTGTTTATGTGAGGATATATTTATGTTTCTAGCTGTTTAGCCAAAATTTAAAAAAGTAACTTTTCGAGTGAAAATTTGTTGAAAGAGAGTTAAGTCTAACCTTTTTATCTTTTGTAATCATAAATTTAAAAGTGTATGGTTTATAATCCTATAAGGATATGCCAATAAATTTCGCCTCAATTTTGATGTGAACCATATTTTTAAACAACAAACCACTTTCGAAAAAAGGGTTTCTGGATATCTGCAAATAGTCTCAGCAACCTTGTAAGTGGCACATTTAAACATTAATCTCTTAAGGTGGAATGGAAGGGGACATCAGAAAAGACAAGTGTTTTTGCAGTTATTATGGCAAAACATCTTTTTGGCTAAAATAAAGAATATATTACTTCAGTAGAAACATATAATTTGATTTTCTTCAAATGTTGATATCAAAAGTTCCTGAATATCCATTATGAGCATAGCAACATTAGATGAGAACCTTTTTAAACGTAGACAAAGAGTTGTCATTAAATTCCAGGACACTCTTGACAGATATCCAACAACGGTTGATATCACCATATTAATAAAATTAAATTCTATGATTGTACTGGAGCTATATTTGATTTATTTTGGCAAAAAAAAAATGTTTTGCCATAAAGAAATTCAAAACACTGGCTTCTTCAACTAGAAAACAGCAACAGGGAATATTTTGAATAAATCTAACCAGTGGCACTTCCACTTTGCTGTATGTAAGATATTCATTATCACCCGGGTAAGCACACCAAAATCAGACATTCTTGTTGGAGGTGAAGCTTCATACAACACAGATGTGGGAATTTCCAGAGAGGTTTTGCGTCCAAACAGGAACACTGCTGAGATCTATCAACAGCTAGTCAAATTAGGTGTTCCCGTGAAACAAATTAAGAAAGATGATGTCAAAAGGTTACCACAACTTCATTATGGTGAAGACTGGGAGAATCTATAGAAACATCATCTTCTCAGAGTTGGTCAGAGACTCTGGATAAATTTCAGAAGGTGAAAACGAAGGAGGGATGATTTCATTATCTTGATGATAATGTGTATTAAAATGGACTTATTAGGCTACTAGTATACATACAAAGTGTAATTTAAACTTTTTTTAAAGTTAAATACTATGACTCTCTGAACATTAGTGTTCTTTAATATTATATGTTTCAAAAGAATCATGAATAAATAAAAAGGTTGATATAACTTTTTCATTCATATTCATGCAAATGCCTACAAATACTCTTGAACTTATTTTTGTTTACTTTTAAAAGTTTTACTATGAAATAATGTCAAAAAATATAAATTACTATCTTTAAGTTATGGTTTATATTCTCAAAAAATCAAAATGCCCCTTGTCCCTTTTAAACAGTTCCACAATTCCAAATGGCACCTTGTCCAAGTAATTTTCCTTTTTTTAAGAAGAACCCATGGTTTCTGCAATCTGTTATTCCTCCATAATATTTATATGAATAGCAGTGATAATTATACAAACATTCATTGACTTAAATTGTAAAATAAGTTAAATATATTTTTTTTCATAAAATTCACTAGACTCAGATGAGTCATCCTTTGGAAATGGACGTCTCATATTTAATATATTCTTCTAATTACAAAGAAGTTTTTTCCCCCTATATTATCATGTCTCCAAAAAGATTTAATCATATTTAGTATTTCCACCTAAATCCAATCAAATCCTGAATTAAATAAGGATGTATATTTTTTACGTTTAACACCAAGTCTTTTCACGGATTAATTCATTAGGTAGCTATGAGAAAGGTAAATCAGAGGAAGTGCATTAACATTTGTGTAACGGAGATATGGAAAAACAGTTAACTATCCCATGTGTAAAACCGCTTCTAGTGCACCCATCCGATACTCGAGCTTTAACCTCCCCGTCACCAGTAATTCAGTCCTCTGAAAGAGTGGCGCCTTAGACCATGTTACCATTGATTCGTGTTTTGTTATTTTAAAAACAAATCGCAAAGGTCTAGGCTTAAGAAAAAGAAATTTAAATCACTATTTGCGTCTTTTCTCGCCAATATATTGATAAATCTTCAACAAATTTGAAATCAGAATATACTCTGAAAATATACAAGTTGTCATTAATATAAATTATATAACAAATCGTTAAAATATAAAGATTTTTTTATTTATAGCTTTGTATATATAGCAAGGGTTGATAAAATTTAAAGTTTTGACATTTTCAGACTTTTCCAGACAAAAGATTTATATCTCATAAGCAAAGTAATAAACAGGAAATCTCGATTATTTTCACTGTTCCTTATAGCCACAAGTTTACAATTGGAATATAATGGCCGGACTAATATACAGACGCAGCAAAAAAAAACAATTAGCTATGTGCCCAGTTTCGGGGTCTGTATTATTGACTCTAGAGCCCTTTGACGCGACCCGAAGCTCTCCACTACCAGAATGTCAACAGTTGAGCTGGAACAACTAGGTAAATATTGACACCAAGCTTGGGGAAGAGTGGGGGAGTAATATCATGAAGCGGGTACAGTCACCCCTTCCCATCCGCTTCCCTTCCGTCAGGCCAAAATCCTTTGGGAACCAACCTCTTGAGCTATTATTTAGAAACCTACCCAATACTTTGATTATATATCTATTTAATCTTTTAGATAGCTTGTTTCAGGCAGTCTATTTAGGAATAAATCTATTCTAATCCCGCTTCCATCAAAATTAGGTATTGAAGGGGGTGATATGACCGGTGATGTAGGCCTTAAATAATTCACAACACTTTCATTATCTGGTACCAACTACCTATACTCCATTCACGGTAGGAATTACTCCCTGAAAGGTATTTTCTCCTACCAATATCATACTATATAATAGATTTCTAGTAGGGAAAAAGGCCTTTCAGAAAACAACTCCTACGCTGAACAGACTTTACCTTACCTTTATACCTCACGTAAAGAGATCAATAAAAATATGTAGCCGATTGTAGCCAAAATCTGTATTTCCATCGAGTTCCTATAGTACATAAATATTTAACACTTATATCGATCTTGTGGCCTATATTTAAAAACCTCAAGGCTATCAATATTATTAAATAAATTTGACCATTTCCAATAATACGTGCCTTTTTGCTCTTTTAGGCATGCGTAACTTATAATGACTAGTCTTAAGAAAAAAATTATGAGGATGAGAATTTGTTGTTAAGGAAATGCCCCTAAAACAATTTGGAGGGAGAATGGAAAACTACTTATATAAAATCCACATGGTTTTACACGCGGATAAGGGCATTACATTCTTCTTTATTATTATTAGCACCGCGTCTTACTACCCGTTCGGGTTATACGCACTTACGCTAATGTGTAATGGTAGGGTGATTGTGAGATGAAATGGAGGACCTACAGTTTAACGTGGGATCCGAACCACGGTGGAGGCCTGGCATTCCCCACATTCACAAGATGCCTTGTCAGAGGTGAAGGAAGGGTTTGGTAATCAGATAAATCTGTGCCGGGACCGAGGATTGAACCCCGGCCGCCAGCACAGAAGTCTGACACCTTACCCCTAGACCACCAGGTCACCCTACATTCTTCTTATCTAGTTTATCGAGTAACGGATAGTTGGGGTTCATGTCCTGGTCAGGTGTTTTGAAATGGTTCTTTTTACTAAATTGTTTCCCCACTCTTATCTACACGTGAATGCAGGTACATTTATTTAAAATCTATTCTTTTCACACCCACTGCAGGGGCCGGATGGTCTAAGTCGTAAGGCTCGTGTTACACTGGCCTACTTATGACGGATATATCATGGTTTGAATCCCGGTCGGTTCTACTGAGGGTGTTTTTTTCCTAAATGGTTATCCACACTTATTCCACGCAAACTCAGTAGATTACCTCTATAATGCTTCCTTCCTCATCCCTTCCCCATTGGCGTAAATACCATATGCGCATATAGCCTGTAAAGGTAATAATATGAGGCAGAAAAAGATTAAATAAATTTCTCATTTATTACCTATTAGTGTAACTATACGAAGAGCCCGGACTTGATAGTGAAACACAAATAAAAAAAGAGATGTACTTAGAATAAGATATACCTAGTTCAACTAAACGGGATTTGAAAGCTCCACCTCCCGAGACACAGATAGCTAACTCTGCCGATATACCGTGCAGTACATGGTTGAGAAGAACAATTTCCTGAATCACTGGCTATCATGTGACGACTCAGACCTGGGATCATACTGGGATCATGTTGTCTTAGTTGCGGTCTGTTTGAAGTTCAACTGGTATCACTTGATCTCTAAGAGGGAGTTGTATAAGTAACAACAAGACTCCATTAAACAAATATCTCTCACCCGACCCTGATTCCACACAGATTTTCGGGGGGGATTACAAAACGTGTTTATTTTACCAAGACTCCCTATAGACAATAGATGTTATTACTCCTAGATCACGCCTCAAATCTCATACCAACAGGAGTTATATGTACTGCAAACTGCAACACCTTTGCTATAGTGACTTTTCTGGCGTAAAGAGCGATTGGGTGAGTACAGATAAGGGAAAGATGCTGCTATTACTCAGACCCATAGAAAATATATACGCAGGTGTAGTGGTTTACCAAATATCACACCTGCTTCGGGGTTCGTATGGTCTAAGGCGTCACTATCGTAATAAAATAGACTACAGATTACAGGAATATCGAGTTTCAAATCTCAGTTAGGTGTACTGAGGGTGGTTTTCCTAAATGGTTTTCAATTATCTCTACGCAAATGGAGGTACACTTCCTCTAAATTTAACCTTCCTCATCTCTATCTTATTAGCGTAATTAGTACATATGTGTATAGCTTGAACAGGTAGTAATCCGCGGTGCTAAAACAAAAACTGACACCACAAACACAGAAAACTATTTGTCAATCCAGTTCAAGATGAAAATGGCTACGCATGCGCAGTCTAGTAGTCAATATATGCGCAGGTACTGTACATTGGTTCAAATAAAGACGCCATAGCTTCAAAGCACTAATGGTAGAGTCCAGCGCATGGGGAGCTGCTAATCACACGCAGTCTGGTATTATTAATCAAATTGAGCGGGAGTATTAGTTCAATTGACGTCACAACCAAAGATAAATTTTGATCGTGCACGATTCAGGATCAATGGCTATGTATACATTATTTAAGAGTAACATATCAACTAAAGAAAACATTTCCTAAGGTGTAATTTTTATTTGGGTTTTAAAAATTTGAAGTTTTCTTAAAAAAATACTCATTAAGACACCCAAGAAGTGCCTTTTTATATTTTCGACGAATGTTTTTAATTATTGTATAATAGTTATGCACCACAAGTATTTTTAAAGGTCTATTCTAAAGAGAAAGTTTAGCTTTGGAGTGAATTCACCCGCATAAGTGTGGATATGGGATGGTAAAACTGCAGTTAAAGCACGTAATTGGGATTAAAAACAATGCACCCAACATGAATGTGATCCTATCCCTTCCTTTCATCTGCATTTCTGTATATTGTGTGCCTGAATCCTTAGAACGCTTAGAAACTGGTGTGGATAACCTTAAATTTATGTATATTTAATTATTGACCCAACAACTTATTTATAAAACCATTGAATTTTACCAGGTCAAATTTAATCAGCTACGTTCACACTATTTCAAAACTACTTTTAAAGGTTAATTAATATTTATTTTGTTTCTCAACAAAATAATTAAAGTGTAGATTATATCTAAAAATATACATCTTAAAAGTGTTTTTATGTGTACGCTATATTAAATAAGATTAATTTTTTGAATGTTAATATTATTATTATTATTAGCACCGCGTCTTACTAACCGTTCGGGTTTTACGCACTTACGCTAATGTGTAATTGTAGGGTGATTGTGAGATAAAATGGAGGACATACAGTTTAACGTGGAATCCGTAACCACGGTGGAGGCCTGGCATTCCCCACATTCACAAGATGTCTTGTCAGAGGTGAAGGAAGGATTAGGTAATCAGATAAATCTGTTCCGGGATTGGGGATTGAACCCCGGCCGCCAGAACAGAAGTCTGATACCTTACCCCTAGACCGCCAGGTCACCCTTGAATTTTAATAAAATTTCCTGAAAATGATTAACAACATGGAACCGCTTACGTTGCATTTTATCGAAGTTAGATTTAGATTTAGACTTTTAGTTTGTGTTTGTAGAAGCTCCGAACAATTTCACAAAACTCCCTAACTTTTCCTCGAATATTCCCTGACCTAGCAAATTAACTGTTTCCCCCCTTTGCCACCCACCTCCCCCCACCAGTCCTTCTAACCGTTTTCTAGTCTACTGGACATTCTGTTTAATTGTCTCAAAATATTTGCCAAGGGAGCGTTCATTAATACGTAACGTTGATTAAAGAAGTGAAAAGTGTGAGAGAGAAACCTGAGGGGAATCATAAATTACGTGGGAAAGAAGGGGGAGTGTAGAGTGGTTTTATGTCACGTAACATTCCAAAGTATTTAATAATAAAATGTGCTCAACTGTATTTAGGAGTTTAACTGGAATGTATGTGAACGTTTCTAGCGACAAACGAATGATGTAACACTATTTAGTCACACTTACACAACATTATACATTTCCTTGAGAATAAAAATAAAATCCTCTAACAATACAAGTGCTGAAACTTCATAGAAAACGAAGGATAGAGAAAGGTGCATCTTTATGTAGAATCCAGGAGACAGTATTTATTCTAAAAATCCATTGCTTTATTAATGATCACATTTATTGAGTGGACGAACTTTACACGCATCTCATCAATAGTTGGGTCAGAAATAAGTCCCGACTAATAAATGGTGAAAAATATCGAGAAACTTTCATCTAAAAATGTCACAAAACCTTAAAAATATTTTCCCCCTCACGATAGACAGCAAACCTCCGTATATTTTGGTGTGGGGATATCATTTCTTGGCACGGTAATTTTGAAAAGTTGTGTTTCAATGTAGTGATATTTGCCCACATATTTAACTAAACCATCAGATTTTAGATTGAGTGATATAGCTTCCACCACTAATAACACGCGTGAAGTGTTACGCTGTAACTATGCTCAAGGAATATTGTTTGACAATATAAATATTTAAGTGTTAAGTGAACCGAATTATTGAAGGAACTTATCTTCAAATTAAACTACAAAACCTGTAAACCAATCATCGATTATATAAAAAAAACCTTTTCAATTGTGTTCTTGTTAAAGAACGACTTTATTTGTATTAAGAAGGCTAGCTCTATGCTTATAACTATTAACCTTGATATCAAAACTGTTGACATTTCATGTTAAACCTCGTTTTAAAATAGTTAATTTCACGTCTCAATGATTTTTTAAATCACAAAACTTAAAATAAAATGTGTGTAATTTAATAACTTAATATTTTATGAGGAACATTACTCTACAATTTTTTATCCATGAGATTTTCAACACCTTGTATATGAATGTAGTAGGCAAGAATAAAGTGCCTATTACGTAGCCTAACTTCATTTCCTAGTTACTTTGTGAATGGGTTTAGTTGGACAAAGAGAGTCTGAGAGAGTGAGGAAAGAAAAGGAATGGGGTGTGAGAGAGGCCAGGACGTCCCTTGTACCTTACAGGACCTTTCTGGACCCAGGAAGATGCTGGAGATGAATAGCAGGCCAGGGGCAAACGCAAAGCCGAGGACAAGACGCATACCAAGGTCGACAGCCGACTAACTCGCACGGCTAAATCTTCTCTAAGGAGAGTTTTCACAATACATAGGCTCATCAACGTGGGCATAGATAATTGGTTTTAACATTATATACACCTCTCCCTCACCAGTTAACCAGACTATAAGAGCTCAACGCCTGATCCGCTTGCCCACAAACACGAGTTTTATGGTACTTGCTGTTACACCCCACTCGTAACTGGTCCTCCAACAATCTTCGTTAATTTTATTGATATTTTCTTTTAAAAGTAGGGCTTTAAGTCATTTAATCTAAGTATTAAATGAGGGTTGAGTAATAAATAGAAACTTAACCAACATTTGCCTAGAGATAAAATAGGAAACATACATAAGAAAAAATACACCTCCGGATGGATTCTAGCAAAATACATTCGAGTATAAGTCAAGAGAAGCAATCCTTAGGACCACACCTATAGGGAACTTCGAACAATTTAATGCCTCATTAAATATTCGATTACTTCACTTCCACAGTCGAGATTCGAATGTATCTCCTTCGTATATCCTCAGTTGTGTTAAGACAAACGTGAGCATTTATGCTAGCGGTTAATAGACTCATACAAACATTATTGGACGCATTATTCATTTCCTGGATACAAACCAACAAGAGTTTGGTTAGAGCCATATGCAATATGATC
Source organism: Timema poppense (assembly GCA_902141375.1). Taxonomy (NCBI): domain Eukaryota; kingdom Metazoa; phylum Arthropoda; class Insecta; order Phasmatodea; family Timematidae; genus Timema; species Timema poppense. The sequence goes on along the minus strand of CABFOV010003393.1, from coordinate 54,447 downwards.
TATTTGTTTACATATAGTGGTCGTCCATATCCCTTTCAAGTAAATTTCGGTGCAGCTACAATTTTATTCCGTGTTTTTTTTTACCGTGGACAGTAAATACTGTGTTTTATTATAATCAATTAATAAATTGTAAAAGTAATTTGATATTATGAAAAATAAATAATAATAAATTCATAATCTTAATAATATCTCGAGTTGTACTCTAGGTGCTCCGCCAGCATACACAATCGGAGAGGGACCGGTAATGTTAAGCGACATTGCTTTGCCCTTCTCCTGAACCAAACTATATGTTAAACAACCGAGCACTTACCTTTGAGTCGAACCCGGCCCAGGAGCTTCCAAGGGCCAGAGTTTTCACTGTTGTCCCAATGAGCCCAAACCCGCTAGGTGTTGTACATAGATAATAATTCTAACGATAGGTGGGGTGGAGTGACTTAAAAATACTATGGAAATAATGAATTGCAAATGAGATTAAATCTAATATATATATATTCTTCCAAAAATAATTGACTTGTTAATTTTCCTACCTGCCTGACGTCATGCTAAACAACAAATCTAATCCTTGGCATTTAATAACATTTTAATAAACTATAGAATCTTAAAATATTAATAAAACCAATATTTAGAACTTTGATATATTTTTAAATAAAACAAAAGTTGTACAAAGTGATTAGGAAGATTTCAAAAAAAAAGTATTGCGATTAAAATTTAATCACATATCATAGATAGTATGCTACTTATCTAGGCAATCATTCATTACGATTATGATGGTCTAAATTCTTATTTTATATGCGTTCATTCTACTTTGAATTTCAAAAATGTATGGTAATAATTGATGGCGGTTAGCAATCAAGATATTATAGCAAATATTTTAAGTAATAAAATTTATATTAAGCCAAATAAAATTATATTGTAACTATAAATAATATTATTTAGTGAAGAGGTAAATGTGGAAAAGAGAGAGAGGGAGATAAAGTGAATAATTTTAATTAGTTTATTCAATAATTATAGTTGATTTAAGAATATTTAATTCAAATGGATTTCAATACAGTGCATGTATTTTATTTTAAAAAAAGGGCTCATAAATGTAACCACAGTGGATTAAACATCCAGTTTGTCTAGTTTGGTTTGCATATAATGTAAAGGACGGGGTTCTATTCCCAGTTGCGTGCAGTGAGAGTGTGTTTTCCAAAATAGTTTCCCAATTTCTCCTCAGATAATAGGTTACAATTCTTGAATTTTACCTTTCTCATCTTTACCCCGAGAGTGTAAATTATTAATGTGATCTAAGACAGGTATTAGGACGCACTGTAAAAAAATTACTACAGGATGTAGATTTTTAAATCTAAATCTTAAATATTGTAACGGTAGTACTACAATAATTATATAGTTGGTATTCATTCGAATACCAAAGCTTAAACCGAACGTTATGTAGTTCTTCGTCTGAAGGTATCCAAATAGTTCTCAGCACAGATAGCAGAACAGGAAATACATTTCCTTGTGTGCTACTGTTACTACCCCTTCCAAAAGTTATGAATGATATATCGTTCCAAAACAATTTTAAATCGAGGGGCAGCGTTCACACTTTAACAGTCAATACATATAAATATGGGGGATCTATACACACACACACACACACACACACACACGTGTATACACATTGTGATCACAAAGTTTTTAAAATATTAGATTCCAAAACAGGACTTCATGTTTTGAAATATTTCAATATTATTAAAAACTTATTTTAAATCTCACATTTATTTAATGAAACTTTTACTCCAGGAAAATGTTAGTTTATATTTAAAATAACCAATTAAAATATTGTTCAAAAATATCAAAAAATTGGGATTAAATTACAAAGATAATATCTATTTAAACTAGTGTGAAAGAAAAACTTGTAAAATATCCTGTTTTTAAACTTGTAGTAAAATTGATTTTATATTTTACTACGATTAAAATAATCGATCCGTTCACATTTTTATTCTCTAAGAAAATATTTATTTGTTTGTATCTTGCGAAGTTAAATATCTCTGTTAATAATAGGAAGTGTTTGTCTGTGTTTGTTTGTTTGTTTGTTTGTTTGTGTGCGGTGCTCAGCCAAATCTACGGCATGTAGAGAGCTGAAATTTTTAACATACATTAGATCCATGGCTTCTTTGGTGCTGACTGACAGCTCACAGCTGACTTCTGACAGTCAACATTTAGGTACATACCTAAATTTGACTGTCAGAAGTGACAGCTGCTAAACACATGTATTTGCAGATCATATGGTTCGGTGTAGGGATACAAAATTTGGTCTGGTAACTTTTCAAAGCCGTCGGCTGTCAGCTGTGAGCTGTCAGTCAGCACCAAAGAAGTCATGGGGCTACTGTAGGTGGATGTAAGTGGTTCCGAATGCACCTTGAAGCCGGATTTTAAAATTTATAATTAGATTTTTAACTAGGCTATTTTTAACACATTTTTGAATAAAATATTGTAAATCTGGTTTACAATTACGTTTCAGAGAAAGCTGTGATAAAAATATGCCGTATCCTCCTCGGGGTAAAAAATGTGTACTAAATCGACCATAATGCTAAATCATTTTTGTGAGGGGGGAGGGGCCTTATGTAATTCTTATACCACCACTGTGGTTCACGGACAATGCCATGTGCGATTGCTAGTATTAAATAAACCAAATTTAAGCGATACGTTTAGTTAAAACCCAGATAATCATTTATATATTCCAGTTTAAATCTCATATAAAAAGAAGCAAAGAAATTTAAGATGTTTATTTAACTATCCATTTTACATAATGTTTTAATTCTAATTTTACATTTACCTTTCTTTTTATAGTCATCCTTTTTATTTAGTGTATGGTAATTCAAACAATATTTTTAAATATATTGTTTATATTAATTCATTTAAATTATAGCTGAATACTACTTATTTCCGTAATTATCTTTGCTGCAATTAATAATATTAATATTACACATAGTCTTATGAAAGGACCAAATTTAAAGCGATTACAATATATAATATAGCTTTAAAAATAATTGTTAAAATACATTGGCAATAATAGTTTACACTGAATTTGTAGAAAACCACGTTAAGAGTAATAAATAATATTCTTCCCAGAAGTGGTAGAAAAGTGATTAGAAATATTTTACCCATAAAAAGTAGTTATATTATTAAAATGTTTATTTCGATTGAATAAAATCAATATTGATTTGATAAATATAAATAAGAATTGGAATTGGGAAATCAATGTAGATTTTATTTTATATTAAATAATAATTTAATGCATGTCAAGAAACTGAATTAATTGACTACAGGCTGAAAAAGTATATAAATATTTAAATACTGAATTACTGTTTCTTACCGCTCTTGATATTTAAGGGACGGATGAAATATTAGGGGCCTTTTACCAAAGGGCGTAAAGGACACAAATAAGAAAAAATAAATAAATTTGATTCATGAACAGAAAAACAGTAAAAACTTGGAAACTAAACTTTGGTAAAACACGCGATTATTTTTCAAGATTTAACTTTTCCCGCAATCTTTTTTTTCTTTCCTTTTCTATTTCTTTGCACCAGAGCAACCATTTCGAAAATTACTCTTCATCCATTTTCAAGGCGTATGATTCAAAAAAACAAACAAATATGTTCTGTATAGCCCTGAGTAAGTTTTATCTTCTTCTTTAAATCTTTTTTTTTATTTTAGACTAAAATCTTGGCTAAGACAGATATTTTTGTAATATAACATACCAAAAAATAGGGTAGAGAAGTCGTGGCGGCGCCCATGCAAGTGAATTTTCTAAAAGCAAGGGGTAATCCGAGGCAAAATATAGAGAACAATCTATTCACACTAGCTATACATTGACACATTACATATCTACTACAACTTGTTATTCCAAATAACAAGCATCTCTGGTCTAATGCTACTTATAAATGGATAGGCAAATAAATTTATTTGTTTAGATCCCTACGTGCTGTTAAACAAATGAGTGTCTTTTCCTGGGCCTACCTTTGAAAAGTAAATTTGGTAATCTATTTGTGTGATACAAATTCCTATTATTATTACTGTTATTATTATTTTACTACTATTTGCTTTTTTCTAATTATTCATAAGTAAGTATAATTATTTAGTCATGATTGTTTATCCTATTTTCTCATTTTATTTTAAGTGCTTGTAAGGTACTTGTGTACTTTCCAGGGCTGACCTGTCGTAGGTCTCGCGACTGTTGGCCAGCACTATAATAAAGGAAAATTGAAATTGAAAATGATATTGTATATAATACAAGTTTCTTATAAATCATTTGTTAATAGAAGCCAACTACAACCTTTTATAATGTTTAATCTATTCACCGATAAAAAAGGAAAGAGTTAAACTCAATACAATATTAGTTCAGCAATATCACATTTGCTTGGCTTTTAAAATCTATAATAATTTTGGGTTCTTAAAACATATAACACCGCCTTCGGTGGCCACGTAGTCTAAGGCGTCACTCTAGTGATAGATTAAACTGCTGATGACAGGGAGCTCAGGGTTCTAATCCCGGATGGGTGTACTGAGGGTTGTTTTCTTTTTAAAAAATCGTTCCCCTCTCTCTTCGCACAAATTTTTATCTATTTCCTCTAAATTTAACCTTAATAATTAGTAACTACGAGTAATTAACGTAGTTAGTAGATATGCGTATAGCCCGAACAGTGTTCAAATTATCCAAAACTTAATTAAGTATCTAGTAAATAATATATCATATAAATTATTTTTATGTGTCTTAATTTCAACTGTATATGCCAAAAATATATATAAAACTACGTTGTAAATTAAAGTCTCTTAAAATACAATTTTTACCGCTGTGAACAATATAATTTAGTGCAAATATATACGAGTCATTGTCATTCTCCCACTACTTTTGTATAAAATATTTATTTTATAAAAATAAAACTTTATACAAATGATATTCGTGCTATTTAAAAAATAATACAACTAATCGACAAAATTAATATTAACTGTGGATCATATTTGTAAATAAAACTTGATAGAGCTGTATAACTAAAAGTTTAAAGTGTTTTATAATAATATAAGCTCTAATAGAAACTTTATTAAATGTATTTAATATATTACTCGGCACCAATCTTGAAAGGAATAAGTTTGGTTTCCTTTTTATTTCATGATCATGCACCCGAGATCTGTGTGTCTCCCTTTAAGGCTAGGGCTCCACAGGCGTGAATTTACTGCTTAAAATGGAGGGGGTTTTTTACAGCTATAATAGATTCTATTTTGAGCTGGCTACATGAGAAGTAAAATTCCTGCTTTTGGACAAGCGGGAAAATAACTGATAGGCAGCTGTGGGATGGTTTCCCGTGTAGCTTTTCACTGAACAGTTAGTTTAAAGAACATAAATGCAAAAGAAGGCGTGCTTCTCAGAATATGTGTATGGGTTTATTTTAATATTGCCATTTTTTCAGCCTTATAAATCAGTTCGTGGAAAAATTTCACTACGCCCTTAGGTATATTTAAGGTTGACGCTAAATAATATTGTATCAATCTACCTAGCCTAGATATTAATACACATAAACTAAACTATGTAAATTAACAAATAAACACCTTACAAAACTATTTGAGACATTTAGAATTAAACTTATACAAGCAAATTAAAGACATAATCGATGTGGAGAACCACAGCCGGTAATTTAACTCGTGTGGAGCCAGAGACGAGCGTCGAGATATTGCTCAAAAATGGAACCAACCCTATTCTCAGGCGTGAAGCAGTAAATTCCTGCCTATGTAGCTCTGGCCTAACACGGGCCACTTTCAAGACACAGTATAGTTGGTATCACAAAACATCAACCTTTAACACGAGCGAATACATAAGGACCATATTCAAACCAATCAGTTAATTCAGTGCCACGATAAATGTCGAAGAATCCACAGTGATAGTTTTTTAAATATTTTTCAGCACCGTGTATTATATACTACCGGTTCAGGTTATATTCATTGTATTAGTTTTCTAATGAGCTAGGGATAAGAAATGTTGAATTTAGAGGAAATTAACCTGCATTTGTGTGGAAATAGAATGGGAAAACATTTAGGAAAAACCACCCTTAATACACCAAAACGGGTTTAGAGCCCCGATTTTCCTTTCGTGGGTGGTCCATTGTGAGTGTAACGTCTTAAACCATGTGGCTACCGAATGTAGTTGTATTTTTTCTGCTAAAGTGAAAGAATAAAAGGCTTATAAGGCTATGTGTGTACATAATTAACATTCCAATGTTCGCTTATGTTTTTTTATAATAATTAGTAAGTTTCTATACATTGTATGAAGACCTAAGGCCAGATAAATCAAGGTTTTTCAATTACTTCAAAATGTGAGAAAAATATTTTGATAAATTTTCTAATATCCTTCCTGATTATCTCACTTTATTATCTGGTTGGATTAATCTATTTGAGTAGAGCCCCATAACGCAGGACATGATTGTAAACAAACTTATACGTTTTATAGACTTCGACCATTTAAATTTCAGGGAATCACCAACAACTATGCCTCTTGTGAAAACTCTCCTTCAAAGAAAGGTGTTTCCTGTGGTTCGAACACGGGGTCTGTTGCGTGCGACTGGAAATGACGAGACACAAAATCTGTGGTCATGTCCATGTGAAAGGTCAAATTTACTTCAGTGGCCCACTTTGGTGGCCGCATGGTCTAAGGTGCTACTTTCGCAGGAGACTATACTGCCGATGATGGGGAGATCTAGGTTCTAATTTAGGTTAGGTGTGCTTAGGGTGTTTTGTTGTTGTTTTTAATATTTTTGCACTTTCCTTCCACGCAAAAGTGAATACATGTCCTCTAAATATAACATTCATAAACCCTAAGAGCATTAGCGTTATTAGTTCATAATTGTATAACCTGAATGGGTAGTAAGATGTGGTGCAAAAAAATCCTCAATGGTTTTGCTATGTCGTCACAGCGTGACGCCACACTGTCTCCTGAATGTGACTCATGGCTTGGTGTATGTTCTTGTATTTATAGTTTTAATTATATATGATACTTCACGCAACACACAACTGTATAGAATGTAGTATTAAAATCTATCTCACGGCGTTAGTAGCACAATACAGTGTCACCTGAATTTCTTGGTAATACGTTCCGCAACACACAACCAACATGCACATTTTATTTCAAAGAATTTTAGACATTTGTTTATAAAGATATGAAAGCAAACGGATTTACTTGCCTGTATTCATTTGGCAAATTAATGAAATGTGCAACAAGTTATGTTTATATCGACTACTAAAGTAGTTCCGTATAACTATTTTACAGTTATTAACGCGAAAAAAGTGGTAAGTAAATATTATCAGTAAGGTATAATTAAAGGAGAGGTAAATATAAGTGTATCTTGTGTATCTGTTCCACCCACATATATATATATATGAGCAAGCATATATATATATATATATATATATATATATATATATATATATATATGGGCAAGCATATAATCCAAGTGTGTGTTGAGATATGGTGCTAATATATATACATATATACACATATATACGTACATATAAATACACAGGATGGGGAATAAAGTGTTGACAAATTTAATATAACTATTTTCTACCATTTTAACCGCTAAATTATTCATATTAAACTTAAAATAACAAAAAAAGATTGACAATTTTCTACATACCCTTAAATTATTTATCTTGTCAAAACAATGCTCTTATGATGGCTACCATTATATGCATTACATTGTGTGCGCAATGTCCCTTGATGAATTGCTTCAACTTCTACCACAATGTATTTCTCTATGTTCTAAACTTATTCTTGTGCTAGTCACGTAAACATGACTCATTATCATGATCCGCAAGAAAAATTCTGGATCTGTTAATCCTGGTGAACCTGGTTGGTCAGGCGATGTGCCCAGGAAACAGTTTTCGAATCACCTACATTGATGTTCGTGCCGTGTGGGCCGTAGCCCCATCTTGCTTGGGACCACATATTGTCCGTAACCATGCCCTAACGTTGCAGTTCGGGTGTCAGACCAATCGAACAATAATGAAGGGGCTTCGCAGAATGTGTTCTGGGCAGCTTTTTTCACGATTTGGGAGAATCGCCTGGCCACCCCGTTTACAATAATTAACAGCCACTGACTTTTTACTGTGGAGCATGTTAACGTAAAGAGTCATGTTAACGTGACTAACTCAAGAACCATTCAGAATCTTAAAGAAATAATTGTGGTAGAAGTTGAAGAAATTCAACAAAAAACATTGCACAAAGTGATGTCAAGTTTAGAGGCGTGCATTCAACAAGGTATTGCATAGTGTTGTCCATCTTAAGCGTATTGTTTATGAAAAATAAAGGGTACTTAGAAAAGTTTCAATCTCTTTTTTTTTGTTATTCCAAGTTTAATTTGAAATCATCATTAGCTAAAATAGTAGGGTTATAATGTTGTTAAATGTTTCAACACTTTTTGTCCCACTCTGTATAAGCTCTTAAAGAAACAAGCCTTACATAAATGAGAAATTTAATTTTGAAATATGTAATAATTATGAATATTTGGTTTTGTTTAGTAAATACAATTTTAAGTCATCAAACTTTATTAAAAACTTTAAATATGACGTTGCCAAACATAGTTTCGGGCAATTAATAACCAATGCAATAATCGCGTATATGCACAGTAAACTCCATAGAACCTGAAATTTAGAAGTCTTAACTTGATCTATTATATTATTTTGTAGCTTAGAAGATAACTGCTTTGGTGTCCGCATTGTCTAAGGCATCACTCTCATGTTAAACTAGACTGCCAATGAAAGGGATATCAGTGTTCAAATCCTTGTTAGGTGTACAAAGGGTGATTTTCCTAAATTGTTTTACAGTCTCACTCCACGCAAATGTGGGTACGCTTCCTTCAAATTCAACCTTACTCATTCCTCACTCATTAGCGTAGTTAATATATATATATATATATATATATGCATATGCATATAATTTGAACCGATAGTAAGACGTGGTGCTAAAAAAAATGGTATTATTGTTCAAGGTAAACGGGTGTGTTTATTCATGATAAGGGATATAAATTCTTTTAAAAAAGGGGACTAGTACAGTTTTAAAATAGGACCACCTATGCTAAAAAGAATCGTATGTAGAAATTAATGTTACTTTATAGTACATGCGTCTAAAATTGTGACTTTTAACAAATTACTTAGAATCAAATTGTGTTTAAGATCATTCCAACCCAAATCAAAGCTTGGAGAATCATTTTATTATTTCTTATATTATGTTAATGCCAAACACATAATTATTTTTTTAACTTGTTTATTTTCCATTTTTACAACGACAACAAAAGGGTCACACTTTTATCACGGTGATGATTTTACTAAAATAGAACCAAGATTAAACAAACATGGTTTTGTTTTGACCAACCCTGTGATTAGATGGCATCGAGCAATAAACACATTAAAGTAAATTATGGTTATTGTGTCACAGAAATGGAACTATCCAGCACAAAATAAAAACGATTTAGGCTGACTCTATTGTCAAGAACGCCGAATGACTCGTTGATCATAGAACATACTTCCAACACACTAAAAAATGTTGCTATTATTAGCACCGCGTCTTACTACCCGTTCGGGTTAGACGCACTTACGCTGATGTGTAATGGTAGGGTGATTGTGAGATGAAATGGAGGACCTACAGTTTAACGTGGGATCCGAACCACGGTGGAGGCCTGGCATTCCCCACATTCACAAGTTGTGATTAATACACGTCTTGTCAGAGGTTAAGGAGGGTTTGGTAATCAGATAAATCTGTGCCGGGACTAAAGATTAAACCCCGGACCCCAAGGACAGAAGTCTGACACCTTACCCCTAGACCACCAGGTCACATAAAAATAAAAAGGGAAAAATTACACCATAAAACCTTAAATAATTATTTTGCCCTAATTTTTTCAAAGGTCAGTAGTTAGGTGGATAAGTACAGGTAAGTAGTTTTGGAAGCTAGGTAGACCGGGATAGGTATGCATAAATATCAGAAGGAAGGCAGGCATGTAGGTAGTAAAGAAGGCAGAAAGGCAGAGATACGGATGAAGGGTAATGGGAAGAATGGTGGTCTGGGGGGAGGGGAGGTATGAGATGTAAAGGGAGAACTAGAGGAATGAATTGAGGTAGGAATGAATGGATGAATGGAACATGGTTGGATGGATGAATGTAGGGTGGCTGAATAGATAGATGGATGTTGAATCTATGGATGGAGGGTGACTGGGGAAATAAGTGAATGGTTGTAAGTATGGATGGATTGATGGATATATATGGATGGGTGGGTGGATGGGTGAGTATATAGGTGGATGTATATACTCCATGTACTCCATCAAATCATTTCCTTGGTTGTATGAAGTTTTCAAACAAACATGACCCACACAAGAACAATAAACTCTAAATCAACAGGATATGGCAAACAAAACATCATAATCGTCCCCGAGGTCATTAGGATAGAGAGGGGACAAAGACAACACAATGGCACGCTGTCAAGTTTCGGGCGGACTCGGCTACCTCCGTACATCATCGTTGGAAGATACAAGAGCCCCCTTGCCCAGTTAATTAGGTCACGTTTATTTAAACACGCCACGTGTTCAAACCCGACACAATACACCATCCCTATATTTGCATGCTAATGCGGTTGTTTTGGTGTTAAAACGTAATAACTCGCTTTATTATTTGCTCGTAAATAAACAGGAGCTTGTGACCAATTAACAAATCCTTGGATGTACGTATTTCTTAATGTTGGCATATTTTATCTAAAAGAAAAATACCAAGTAGGGAATCGGCTAAATCATTTAAAGGTTTTAAAAAGTTGGCTGGATATTTAAAATAAATATTAATTCAATAAGATTTCGACCAAACTTATTGCCTGAATAGATAAAATTGTTCTTTCTCATTTAAAAAAAAAATAATATATGTTTCGGGCTAACCTTAAGCTTAGCCAAGTTAGTATTTATGCTAGCCTTTGTTTTTATAAATAATACTGACGAAAGGTGTCAATATTATCTTGTCTAGTATATTAGTGATGGTTGGTATTCAACTCTAGACCGGGTGAAAAACAAAGTGAGTTTTTCTATAATATTTTTCCACTATCCTTCCACGCATGTACAATAATTAATACATTTTCTTTTAGATCAACCATTCTTATCCCTACCTCATCAATACATATATGCGGACAGCCCGAGGAGTAGAAAGAGGTGCACAAATTATCAATACACGAGCTAATCTAAGTAAAAAAATGTTTATTAGCTAATATAATATTGTGTAAATTCCGTTCAACATAGGAATTGTTTTCTGAAAGGCCTTTTTCCCTACCAGAAATCTATTATATAGTAGGATATTGGTAGGAAAAAAGACCTTTCAGAGAGTAATTCCTAAAGTGAATGGAGAATATATGTTTAATTCCTAGGGATTTTATTGGTGTGTAGTATTACCTGTATCTTTTCTAAGTTACGTTAATTTGTAGATATGCTTATATGATAATGTTTATAAATTATACGTAAAAATCATAAATAGAAATTATATCATGTTTATTCTAAGAATTTAGTCTAAGAACGTAGATGATTGTAGTAATAATATTAGTAGTATTATTACAGCTTAATTTATAAGGTATTTTCCATCAATTGTATTCATAATATATATATAATAAATGGTAAATGAACTCCAGAATATAGCTTAAGACCATAAACATAGCCAGTCAAATATCGTTTATGTTCTAAAAATATATTAGAGTATCGTGATAGTATAATAATACAAAATAATATAATGGACCTTTCAATTTTGTTTTGAGTTATGTTCAGTTTTTATAGACTTCATATCCGTCAATATCAACGACGCTGGCGCGTCAATCTGGGCAAAAAGCGTCGCGACGCCAGTCATTGAATAATAGTCTACACTATAACCTGTCAGACACACTTGGGCACACAACATATATCGAGCCTATCTAGGTTAAGAAAATGTGGTCTTGGGGAACAAAATATTTGCTTGAACTACGAAATAAAATTTCCCATATATCTCTAAAGACATGATTTCCTTCAAACTAATAACGGTTTTCCCCTTATTTCTAAGAACTATTGAAACTGCAGGAGTATCTCCGTAGACGAGGAGATAAGGAAACCAAATACATTTATAGAGTTTCCAACTTCAAGCCCAGTGAGGTCTAAAATATAATACCCACATTGGTAATCAGACAATCTTAGGCTTCACTCTCGCAATATACTGAAATGCCAGTGGTAAGGTGATCGTAGTTAAATGTCGGTCGGGTGTATAAAGGATGATAGTTTATCTAGATAGTTTCTCGTAGCATTTACAAATATTTGATTACATTTCTTCCTAATTCTATCATCCTCTTGTGTGAATATGTGAATAGCCCGTACGAGTAGTAAGACGTGCAATAAAATAATTTACCACAATTATAGATAGACTACGTTGAAACTTTTATAATTTCAGATAACTACCGTTCACCATGTTTCATTTTAATATATGTATTACGTATAAATGCAACCTTCATCATCATCATCATTATCATCATCATCAAATGTTTCCAGCCTGTGGCCGGGTCAGTTTAGTAAAATGCCTCCATCTTCCTCTGTTCTTCGACGTAGCCCTACACAAGTAAACGGTCTACAACCAATATCATAAATGCCAAACGCGAGTTGCTGTGGTTGTGTTGTCAATACCTCATAAGTCTACGGTTAATCAGATCTATCACAGAATGCGTCTTAAAATATGATTTATGTATAACCCTGAGCACAGCAGTAACCTGGATATCTCAATTATAGAACGTTGGTGTCACAGAACCTTGCTTCTATTTTCGTGTACAAGATTTTTCAGAATTTATTTGAATGGTTATTGTATGGGCTTATCCAATTTATCGTGTGTGTGTGTGTGTGTGTGTGTGTGTGTGTGTGTGTGTGTGTGTGTGTGTG